>CM023613.1:835274-847774 GCA_013358685.1 Antennarius maculatus
AAGTAATCATCCAGATGTCTCCAGAAAACAAAAAACAAAATGGTACAAGTGCTCTTTCTTTTCCACAGTAGTGATCAGATTGGATGTGGTGATATTTTATGTTCTTAGAGACTTAACTTGTATTAAAAAGCTGCTTAAAGGCGGTGGAAACGTCTTCTGAACACACAGAGGAGCTGCAATGGACAAAGTAAGAGACTATTTTTATTCAAATCTGCACTGAAATGACAGAAAAACAACTTAAACAAACTAACAACAGGAATCAAATAAATCGTGTTACGATCATAAAAATACAAACAGGAAGTGATGGGGTGAGTCCCCTGAGGGGCCTGAGAGAATCGGACCCTCGTTGGGTTTGATCAGAGACGACCTGCTAGTTGACCGGTGTGAACAAGTGTCGGTGTCGACTGCAGGTTTACCTCAGTTTCCTCTCAACAAGTAAATATGAAATCCACCCGGGGGGCTAAGCGGTGTGTGTGATGCTGTAAGAGGCCCCCGCCGAGCTATAATCTGATCAGTGTTGGGAAAACAATTCTAATAATGCAGCAGAATTAGAGCGACGAGGCCCCCCCGTCGACTGGAACATTGGAAACCAATGGCACGGGGGCCAGGATAATGACTCAGCTCGCCTCTTAGATTGGATGGGAAAATGGGCTTGAATGGTGCTTCAGGGGGCCCTTAGCACTGGAAGCACTGGGAGCCAATTAGCCAATACTGTACAGTTTACACTACACTGTGACGGCCGTCCTGATTGGACGGTTGGAGATCATAAACTCCATCATTGGTCGCTCCAGAGAGATATTTGGTCACAACATCATGAAGTGAATTCTGGAATTAGCAACGAATTTAAGAATCAGGCTGATCATCTGACTGATTTACTGACTGCTCATCAGTAAATCAGTGTTCCATTGAGTTAAAGAGGTTCCTCTTCATTTGATAAAGTTTTATATTGAAAACATGTACAGGTAGAACTTGGCTCTTGTCGTTTGGAGTCACGTTGTTCTCGATTACCAGTCGGTTTTCAAAAATAATGCATGAAAAAACAAAAATTGGAATTATAAAACCACTATTAAACCATTAAAAACATAATATCACGTTACTGTACAGTAAATCAGAATAAATCATATATCATTAGCCCGTAGCAACCCCCGTGACCCACGATGAGGAAGAAGCAGCTGAAGATGAGATGGAGACTTTTTTACTGCACTAAGTTAAAAATACAATTTAATTGTTTGTCAGTTCAAAATAGATTCATATTAACTAAATATTATTAAAATACATTCATGATAAAGTTCAGTACAGAACTGGGACTGGTTATCTACAGTTCTGTCTGGAGTTCATTCGACTAACGTTGCATCTCCTGGAACCAGTTGATGCTGGTTTACCACATTCATATTGATCACAATCCACACCTGAGACCCCACTGATCAGTGGTGATTGGATTTCTCTTTCTCACTTAATACGAAAAGAGACAGATAGAAGGGAAACACACACACTACACACACACACACACACACAGAATGAACTGTATTGTATGTGTATGAATCACACAACGGAGCAGTCGTTCTTGTTTGTGTTGATGTCAGCTGAGGAGGACGAGGGTCCTTCAATGGTAGTAATCCCCCTGCAGAAAGAATGCCTTCATCTGAGGGTGCATTGTGAACACCACCCCAGTGCATCTTGGGTACGCTCACAGCTGTTCTTGAAGCTGCCCACTTGATCACTCAGCAAGGATGCTAATAGCAGGTCTGCACAGGTCCCGTTTGTCTGGCAGCGCCGGGATGGTGTCAACGTGCTGCCGTTACGCTGAAGGGAGGCGATGACGGATCAGTGGTCAGTGGTGCTGAGGAGGAGCACCAGCATTAGCAGAACGCTAATGAATTCAACCATCTCTATTTACATAGACGTGTTGGAGTCTTACTGTGATCTAGGAGCACTAACAGGAAACAGAAAAGGAGGTTGTATTACTATAATATTATTAACAAATTACCACTAGATGTACCTTCTGTTTGGAGACAAGACGCCACTGCCTGATGCTCCTCCTGAATTTATCAGCAATCAAACCATCTTCTCGACGGTAAACTCTTGCAAACCAGACACACCAACGCTTCTCTGTGTTTAAGACTTAATAGCGGTCAATCATAGCGATTGTCCACCCATCTCAATCACTCTCTCAAAATGTGAATGAATAAAACATTGTCTCCATTCTTCCAAGAAATAAGTGATGAGAGGTCATGGTCTGAATTTAATGACCACAGACCCACCTGCAGCGCTATTGGCCAAAATCTACTCTTTCAAGCAATCATAGCTCTGTGATCAATAGCAATAGCAAACGACGCTGGTATCATGGTGACAATTACAGGTTTGGAGATTGCCCGGGCATGGATGTCCAGGTATGTTTGCCAGAGGAGCTGGAGCCGTGTGATTTGGTAGCTACACCGTCATTTTCCTTTCTGAGGAGCCCGTCTGTGGGTCACACTATAGCATTTAGAGTTTAGCCACATCCTTCTGTGTACGGGTGAATCACTGGGTCAACAGGGACCAATGATAATACGATCTATAGCTGCTCTGTCCTGTATAAATGTGACTCTAGTGTTCAAAGGGGGATGAGAATGCAATAAAACACCAAACTGGAAAGCTGAAAAATCGAAATCCAAATGTTAAGATGTCGTTTGAATATTCGGGGAAAACTGGGAAAGTTTGCAGCAGGAGAACCAGATGAATACTGGAAGGAAATGCATCAATGCAGATGAAGTTAATGGAGGCAAACTGACTGATGCAGTGGTCACTATGCACCCAGTTCAACTGTCTAAGTCAGAAACGAAGTTGAATTCACGGGTTGTATTAAATGCATTGACTCGTTGTTATCTCATGCACCACTTACAACTAAACCAGAGTCTAAAAGGCACGGTGGAATATTTTATCCTGCTCTGTAATCTGGCTTGATCTCCAGATTATAGTCGACCTGCATCTCTGGGAATCAGAGCCAGAGAGTGAGGATACATTTTAACTTGTTTAACGTGTTTGAAACCACGACTCCCTGTTCAATGCTTATTTATATGACAATTTTCCGGTATCATGTTAATCAATAATAGAAGATTTCATCCCATTGGTTTGTAAATCAGGAGTTACGTAAGCCTGTATTTCACAGACACTCCTGCTCCCACACACCCACACTGTGTGTGTGCTTGTGGAGATTTCCATCTACAAAACTAACAGCTGCAAATTGTAATATAAATAATGTTCCCTCGCATCAACATCTCTCCCTGATTATTTGTGTGATTCTTCCATAAATGCATAAACAACGAGGAGAGCGACAAACACTCGCTGCCTGCTAAATACTAAGTGTTTTTGTTCAAATCTGAACAACTGCCCTATTTGGTGTTAAGACAACTCCTTGTGGTTACGATTATGGAATCTATTATTATTGTGCAATTATTGCGTTTTATTTAACTGGTTAAAAAAATCTTTACGATGAGAAATTCTTCTGGAAATCACCAGAACACAATGAGATTGATGCAAACATGTTAGTCTGTTACAAGCAGCCTCTTTAGTCCAATCAACTCAGTGTATGGAGTGTATTTGTGTATGGAGACACAACACAGTGACATGTGTGTGTGACGTTAGGAAAACTGATGGTAGCTCAATTTACAAAAATACTTTTTGCAGTTCCTTTGTAACATTTCATTTTTGTGAATCTCTTGTGCAAACTAAACTGTATTGAATAGACACTGTTTTCTGGGAAAGGGAGCGCTCCCTCCAGAGGACAGTCGGTATCCTCGATTTGTCAAAGTCATGATCCACTGTCCTCTATAAATTAGCTGCAGCATTTCTTCATTTTCTAGGATCTGCCCACCAACCTTCAATATTTATCTTGGTGATGAATACTAATGTCCAAATGCTAACGCTGTCTGTCTACTCTCAGGATGGACCGGTGGCGTATTTTGGGATTACAGTTTGTCAGTCACTAACCAGCACTGGTCAGTACTCACACCACTTTTTAACAAGCATCACTAACAACAAGTCACACGGGAAGCAACACTACCACAGCACATGGAGCTACACAACACTACAGACACTACAGACACAACACTACAGACAACACTACAGACACAACACTACAGACAACACTACAGACACAACACTACAGACAACACTACAGACACAACACTACAGACAACACTACAGACACAACACTACAGACACAACACTACAGACAACACTACAGACAACACTACAGACACAACACTACAGACAACACTACAGACAACACTAGTGACACAACACTACAGACACAACACTACAGACACAACACTACAGACAACACTACAGACAACACTACAGACACAACACTACAGACAACACTACAGACAACACTAGTGACACAACACTACACACAACACTACAGACACAACACTACAGACAACACTACAGACAACACTAGAGACAACACTACAGACACAACACTACAGACAACACTACAGACACAACACTACAGACAACACTACAGACAACACTAGTGACACAACACTACACACAACACTACAGACACAACACTACAGACAACACTACAGACAACACTACAGACACAACACTACAGACAACACTACAGACACAACACTACAGACAACACTACAGACAACACTAGTGACACAACACTACAGACACTACAGACACAACACTACAGACACAACACTACAGACACAACACTACAGACACAACACTACAGACACAACACTACAGACAACACTACAGACAACACTAGTGACACAACACTACAGACACTACAGACACTACAGACACTACAGACACAACACTACAGACAACACTACAGACACAACACTACAGACACAACATTATAGACAACACTACAGACACAACACTACAGACACTACAGACAACACTACAGACACAACACTACAGACACTACACACAACACTACAGACACAACACTACAGACACAACATTATAGACAACACTACAGACACAACACTACAGACACAACACTACAGACAACACTACAGACACAACACTACAGACAACACTACAGACAACACTACAGACACAACACTACAGACACAACATTATAGACAACACTACAGACACAACACTACAGACACAACACTACAGACAACACTACAGACACAACACTACAGACAACACTACAGACAACACTACAGACACAACACTACAGACAACACTACAGACACAACACTACAGACACAACACTACAGACACAACACTACACACAACACTACAGACACATTACTACAGACACAACACTACAGACACATTACTACAGACACAACACTACAGACACAATACTACAGACACAACGCTACAGACAACACTACAGACAAATAAATGACAACTGGTTTGCAAGGCAAAATCAGTGCAGTGCAAAAATAAATGCTATTTCATGTTTAAAATGATGAAACTTATGTAAAATACACATTGAAGTATTGCCTTTACATTCAGCTCATCATCATGTAGCCACATTTTAACTGATGTATCTTGGCTTTTTGAACACAGTGCCATCGCATTGTGTTGTGTAAGAGATTCTAATGATGCAATGACACATAAAAATTGTCTGTCACCAATGAAGGGTCTGTAATATTTCCTTACATGACCTCATGTAAAGTCTGATGACCCCATGTGGACATATTGTAGGGGTGTGGGTCTGAAACCATGGCTCCTGGACCTACTGGACCTACTGGCTGGCTGCGCCTCCACAGCTGAACACTGACAATCACAGGGAAAGTGTTGCCTGCAGAGATACAGCTCCTCACGTCTCATAAACTCTTGACGTGGCTCCAGCTTCCTCACAGGCCAAAGGAAGAGGATTCTGGGCCCGAACAGTTTCCAAAGATCACAGCATTTGAATAATGTGAGTTGAAGGCACCTTTCTTAGCATGCTGAAGAGATTAAAAATTGCAAAACGTGTAAACGTCTTTAAGAAGCTGAGGCTCAGTGATAAAATGTGATGCGTGCCTCTGAGGTTGAGAAGAAGGCGGGGAAGGAAACACATGGACTTTAGCAAATATGGTCTCAACAGGATGTTCTGGGCTGGGTTATACCTTCACTTTGACTGCTAGCCTTGTTCCGGCGGCTGGTAAGCCTTCAATTAAATGACGGCTACCTTTTTCAAGTCACTAATCCTCTTACAGTTTGGAACCTTACCCCTTGCCATGCGGAAAATACACACACACACACACACACACACACACCCTCATGCTGCCTGTCGTGCAGTCCTCCTGCCTTCTTAAGTTGACAAAAGAGGCTGTTCTTGTCAAACTGAGGCTGGAGGTGAAGCATGAAAAAAAAACATACAAGTACATACAGTATGTATGTGGCAAATCTAGAATCATGTCATACATAATGGCAACGTTTGCACCAAATTCACATTGCTTATGGCCGTCTTTGTAGTGGAATTACAAATCAATTTAAATAAATACATGTGCATGTAATTTGCAACTTTGAGATTAATCCTGAGTAAAAAGGGTTTGAAATTTTTTAGGCCTACATGTGCACAGATGTGATGTTGAAAAGAAACAAAAGGTGCGTTTCTGTTAGAATAAAACCCAGATGACTCTAATAAATCACGTGAAAGTGTTGTGGCTATTTAGCATTAGCTGAGGTTTGCCAGACTATCACTTACTGTAAGACCAGATTCTAATGTGCTTATTTTCTAAAATAAAACATTATTGCTGACATCAGCAGGTGTGATTCTACATGTATGCAGATGACACACGCATTCAATAATCAGCTGTCAACCCCCAACCCTGAATGGTGGCCAAAAGCCCCCCCAAGATGTCTCTCTGAGTTACACGGTCAAAAACCTTTCGGCTGAATGTCAAACTGCACTTTACTTCACCGATATGGTGTTCGATCGGGTTTACTGGTATTGATGGATTTGGCTGAGCGTGATCGTTGTCAGTTGGGTTCATGTTAGCCAGATTGTTCTGTCACCCTTCTGGCAGATGGAACCCAAAAGCACGACAAGAGGGTAGGCAGACGCAGAATTGAAAGAGCAGAGTTCAAAATGTCTGGTCATCAGTCCAAACAGGCAAACAAATCTGACGAGGGGCAGGCAACAGGCAGTAGCTGGAGTGTGACCATATTGATCAATACAGTACTTACTGACTGGTCTTCCTAAAAGAATTTCCTTATAAAGCACCAGCCTGATTACTGAATTCTGCAGCTATTGAGATGGGAACCCACTCGTCCACTTTTAGCGTCTTGACATTTATTTGAAGGTCCTGCTCCTTACAGTTAAAGCCCTTAATGTGCTCAGAATGGGCTACTTTACCCTATTAGCATTAGCACTTCATCTGCAGGTCACACAAACCCACTAGATTCATGGATGGGTTCTTCCCCAAAGGTAACAGCACTAGCAGATAACAAAATAAATAAAACTCCCCTCAGTGCAACAAATGCACCAAAAATGCACCAAAGGAGCAGCACGTTAATTTCATTGTATTCAATACATAGTATTTGATGCAATGACAATAAAGGCTAATTTATTCTACATTTATAAGTCAAACGTATGGAAGGCAAATATACAATTCCTGCATTAGCGCGCCCATAAACTAATTCAGACGTGTACACTTATTATTTTTACACCACATGTGGGTCCAGTGTTGAACAAACAAACACTGAAGTGCACAGTCTAACAGTAAAATGAATTTCTGTCAGGCTCATAATTGAGAGGCAGAAAACTTTAGGGAGGAAAAAGTCTTATGAATGTTAAGAAGCTTTCAAAATTCCAATTACCAAAACACCATGTTATCCAGAAATGTTATCAATCAATCAATCAATCAATCAATCAATCAATCAATCAATCAATCAATCAATCAATCAATCAATCAATCAATCAATCAATCAATCAATCAAACGGTGATAAAGAAATACCCACCCCAAAATGATATAACAATAAAATTCTATCCAAATTCTAGAAAAGCCAAGCATGCAAAGAGTTGTGAAGGTAATGGGCTGGACTCACAGGGTGAGGTGGAGTTAGTCCAACACAAATCAGATCAGGTGCTATTAGGCTACGGGTGCTCACAGGGGACAAAACACAGGCTGAATGTCAAACCACACTTTTTTACTGATGAGATTATTTCCATTCTGACTGAGCTCATGAAGGAATAAAGGAGAATGAGAATAATCTGATCCTATAACTGGACCCCAGATGTACTAAACCATTAGAATAGGTCTGTTATTTTAATATACTGATCTTTTTTTTTTTTTCAAGCAGTCTTGACACAGTTATTAATCCAGACGTGTAAAGATCATGAACACTGACAGGAGCTTGACCGTTCAGGGCTTTAAAACAGGAAGTACAACAAATACAAATACACTTGAATTCAGTGTGTTTTATTCACTCATCATGTTTGCTGTCCGGGAACAGGGAGGTGAAGTGGAGTGGCTCCACTCTGCTTACATTGATAGCTTCATGTTACACAGTCATTACTATTTTCCATGACCTAATTATTCCTATCGTTGATTTATTCAGAATTGAGATATTCTAAGGACTTTCGCCCTCCCTCCCTCACACTATTCTCTTTACTTGATTTTTTCAAAATGTGCAGGTTGTTGGCTTGAACCCAAAAAACACCGACTTCTAAATACAGCTAATGCAGCACCATCTGTCCATTACACACTTGAGTTCTAAAAATACACTAAAAAAAGGAAGGAAATTAGACACGAGACTGAAAACCAAAGCGAGACGGGCCTCCAAATGGTAATCTTTTTGTACCCCACCAAACATTACAAATTGCTGGGAGCAGGAAGTTTGAATCTGAGTGTAATTTTCAGGGAGGATGGAGGAAGTGCGGAGATCAAATCTTCAAACTTCGCTTTCATTTCTAATGTTTAGCCCATTCCGACAGCTGACGCCCCCTCCATGGTGAAGATGGGCTGTTCTGCTCCCTCACCACCCCCGCGATGGCCATGTTGTATGTATGCATGCTAATATATTTATGAACATATACTGTTTTAATGGCAGACGTGCAGTCAGCTGACCCTCACTGCAGCTATTGATCAGGATGAGGCTCAGACCTCCATAAAGGAAGGGGTACTCCCCCACAGTCAGCCAACACTGACTATTGATTGGCCAGTGTCGGGCGAGTCGACTAAAGGGCGGACACAGTCAGTCACAGGCAATTAATAGTCCCCCCCCATCCCCATCAGCCAATTAAAAACTCCTGTAATGGATTTATTGATATATAAATGTGCATCTGCATTTACACGACTTGCAGGATGTATGCATGTGAGTAAATACATAATGCACAGGTTCCAAACAAGGTTTTTGTGCAGCAGGAGAGTCGACACACACGCACACACACACACACACACACACACACACACACACACACACACACACACACACACACACACACACACACACAATGGATGTGGACTCTAGTTTTTTGTACTGCAACTGGAGGAGAGATTTCAGTTTACCCTGTAGGGACCTTTGTGTGTCCTGTTTCTGTAGAGGATGGGGGGGCAGCGGTCATCTCACCCTCCACACAAAATGTTTTCAGATACAGGTTCCAAACAGAGGGATTGAAATAGTGATATAAAATCCCAGAATGCTTTGCAAACAGCGGTAACTACATAAAAGATGAGTACCATTCTAATAAAAAAAGCACAAATGTCATATAAATTCACTAATAACCATTAAAAAGGTTAACAGTTCATATTGATATATACTTAATGTGACTAAAAATAAATAACACACTAAAAAAATCCCTATTTACATGTTTTTATTGTCTGTTATCAATCAGTTTTGGACAATAAACATTTATCTTTTCTAATGCAGTGTGCGTTATTTCCATCTTGTTCATTTGTTCTCCTGTGACTGAGGTCAGGCTTGTCACTAGTTAATAACGGCAGCAGCAACAGGCTGGTGTAAAACTATTTATCAATTTAATCTAACATTTAACCAACATTTATTTGCGTATGACCCCAAATACACCCTGTGTGTCTTTATGTGCACCTTAAATTCACAAAAATCACACAGTGCTTCCACGCAGTCACTGCTGTGTTGATGGACCCGTGTTCATTTGATAAATACACATACGTAACTGTCAAAACAGCCACTGACACTAGCTGATTAAAAGTACTATCATGGTCATACGAAGCTAATGAAAATAAGGTTTCTGTAATTACCAATCAAAGCAAAAGAAAACACACTCACACAAACACACACACACACACACACACACACACACACACACACACACACACACACACACATCCATCCCAGCGCAGAAAACCCAGCCTGGCTGGAACTCGGTGATTTACTGTCCAATTTTCAACGGCTTCTGTATCCGTTTCAATCAAACCTCCAGTATTAACACTGAGCAATAATTTCTTCTGCTTTATTACAAATGTAGCCCTCCTATTTGATAAATCAGCTGCCAGAGGCCCCGAATAATTCACAGTGGAATTCAGGCATACGTTACACCGGCTGAGTCGTAGTCAAAACGAAGCGTTATTTCAGCTCCACGCTCCTTTGTGGCGTGAGAGTCCGTCATCTCATCGCACGCACCTCCTTTTCTCCCACTCTTTCACTTCTAAGTAAAAGTTCTTTCCAGGATTTTCATGCAGCTAAAAATGCAGGACATTAGGTGCAGCAGTATGTCAGGATGGATGGACACTGCAGGAATGCACCATTGGACTTTATGCTGATGTTGTGACTATTAAAACATACCTAAAGTGGAATGTGTGGGATGGCACCGTAATGGGATTTTTTATGGAGAAAACATAATGAAGATTTTTATATATGGCTGTTAGTATGGTCTAAAATTAACAGCCACTGATCACTAAATGTCTGTATAATCTGTCTGTAGTGGATAAATCACTGGTCACCAACACACTGGCTTCTGACATCAGCGTGAATGTTTGTGCGTTTGCACAGCTCAATGACTTAATGTCTTTGTTAAGTGTCTCGCAGCACAACAATGGACCTGTAACTGAAATGATCTGGAGTTAAGTGTTAGTTTAAAACATATTCAGTTTTCCCTGTTTGGGATAATTTATCAAGATGAGAACACTTTTATTCATTAGTCCTCCAAGTAAATGCAGATTAGTTAAAAGCTGAATGGAGTTCATTAAACGTAATGAGTTTGAAAAGTAATGACGCGTACCAGTGTTCTCAGTAAATTCGTAAAAGTTGGAACTTTCAGGCCATTCCAGCAGGAAGTTTTCTCTCTGGAGGAAGTAAACACCAGACGAGGATGAAGATTTAACTTTAAGAGTGTGTGGATCTGAGTGGGTTTATTTAAAGGCTTTTATTTGAGTGGGTAAAATATTGTTTTAGAAGTAAATTGGAGGGCAGCAAGGTGGCGCAGTGGGTAGCAAGAAGGTTCTGGGTTGGAGTCCTTTCTGTGTGCAGTTTGTATGTTCTCCCCGTGTCTGCGTGGGTTCTCTCTGGGTTCTCCGGCTTCCTCCCACCTCCAGAAACATTTAGCTTGGCTGTAGCTGTGAGTTTGTCATTTGTGTGGCCCTGGCATCTCATCTGGGGTGTACCCCACCTCTCTCTCGTAACCAGCTGGGATAGGCTCCAGCAGTCGCCAGTGTCTTCAAGACAATGAATGAATGAATGAATGAAGGACACTGATGAGAATAGAAATGAATTCAGGTCAATCTTCATGTAATGTTTAAGACAGAAAAATATGCTTTATTGTGTTTGCAAATTCTCCAACTTTGTCTTCTTCCTGGAGACTCGTATCCACTGGAACATTTTCCTGTGGATACGAGTCCTTGGTGTAATAGTTTTGCAGATCATTACTCGTGAATACAGGGGGCAGAACAGAACAGACCACCTGTCATTGGCTTCTATTTTCACATAATTCATTCATGAACTTGAATATTTTAATCACTTGATAATAAATAAATGACAGTGTAAATAAATTCTGTATATGATACAGTACAGATCATGGATACGTCTTAAAGAGAAGACTAATAAATTGACAGACTGAGTCTTGATCCGTCACGCAGGACGGGAAAAACACTCGGAACGCCTGGCATCATGGGAACTTGTCCAGACCTGATTCAGGTCCTGTTCCAGTGACTTGATGGGTGTATCGCCGCGTCTTGGACCAGTTACTGATGGCTTTCTCTCAAATCCAGCCTATCTCATTACAGTAATGAACTTTATAATTACCTCCACCCCCTCAGAGAAGAATGAAAGCCATTAAGACACTGGGATTGGCTTTTATATCATTTACTTAGCCCAGGACACTAACCAGCAGCCATTTTCCATCTCAATAAACCCCCACATCCTTCAAAGCGTTGACGACGGTTCCGTCCTTCCTGCGGACTGACGGCTACAAACCGACACCGAGCTGTGAGATAGACTGCACGGCGTCTCATAACCGCTGCTGCAGAGCCGCTACCCTCATCATCAGTGGTGGCCACAGATGTTATCACCTGTCCATCCAGCGTGTAGCCGACGAACAGGAAGCATTAACGTTAGCATATGAGCTAATCCC
>CM023613.1:852774-860274 GCA_013358685.1 Antennarius maculatus
AAACATCAATTTTTTTTAATCTAATGAGATTTTAGTTATTTTAGTTATTTTAGTTATTTTATTTTTTACTTTGATAACTTTTATGAATTTATATCATTTCTTGACATTATTTTCATGACTTTTACAAAGTAAAAATAAGAACATTTGTGTGTTCTCTATTATAAAACACTTTGAATCCAAAGTATCTCAAATAAGTTCTTCCTAACTAAATCAGTCTGAACTGTCACGAGTTGTGTTTCCGTCTCTGCATCAGCTGAAACATTTTTAACCTTCAGACACTGAAACTCATGCTCTTCAGAGGATGAACCTGATGCATCTGTTACCCAAACTGCTCATTTCAGACCAAGGCTACTTAGGAGGAACCAGTACTTAAATAGCATCTTGTAGCATCACCAGTAAGAGGGCCTTAAATCCTGAAGCTGCTGCCGTTGACTTATGGTTGCTCCAGCCCAGAGAAAGGAGTGCCTAAATATCTCTGTTTCTCCTGCTGAAATGTGGAGTCTGCCACTGGGTCAGATTTAAGATGCTGCGCTGGCAGCAGCCTTACCTTGAATTATTGTCCGGGCCAGAAGAGCCATCGAGAGAACGGGGGGAATGGAGAGTTTAAAATATAATAAAGGAGAAAGAGAGGCTGTGCGTACAGAGGAGGAGAAGGAGAGATAGAGGTGGAGGAGGCCGGCACAAAGCCCATCGCTGCAGGAGAGGCTTATGATTTAGACGGCCATGTCAGAATGCAACGCACTCTCTGCTGCCTTTATCTGCTGCTCCTTCCTCTGCTCCCCTATCTACGTCCTCCTCTCCTCCTCCCTTCTCTGTGGTTTCCTTCCATCTTCCGTCCTATCCTCCTCCCTATCTCCCTTCCCCACCCCTCCCTCGGCGCTCTTTGTTTCCTCCCCCTTATTTCTACGGGAGCACGGGGGTATGAAGACGGCGCCACGGAGCGTGTTGGTTCTCTCCATCGTTCTATCCGTCTCTCTTTCCCACACCCACACAAAACACCTCAGCGTGGAAATAGAAATAATGATAATGTGTCCCTCAGTCTGCATCAAAGTGTTCCTGCTGCAAAAAAGAAAGGCCGTCAGGCTTGAAATGCAAAGGTGGAGCAGATGGATTGAGTGTGTGTGTGTGTGTGTGTGTGTGAGTGTGTGTGTGTGTGTGAGTGTGTGTGTGTGAGTGTGTGTGTGTGTGTGTGTGTGTGTGTGTGTGTGTGTGTGTGTGTGTGTGTGTGTGTGAGTGTGTGTGTGTGTGTGTGTGTGTGTGAGTGTGTGTGTGTGAGTGTGTGTGTGTGTGTGTGTGTGTGTGTGTGTGTGTGTGTGTGTGTGTGTGAGTGTGTGTGTGTGTGTGAGTGTGTGTGTGTGAGTGTGTGTGTGTGTGTGTGTGTGTGTGTGTGTGTGTGAGTGTGTGTGTGTGTGTGTGTGAGTGTGTGTGTGTGTGTGTGTGTGTGTGAGTGTGTGTGTGTGTGTGTGTGTGTGTGTGTGTGTGTGTGTGTGTGTGTGTGTGTGTGTGTGTGTGTGTGTGTGTGTGTGTGTGTGTGTGTGTGTGTGTGTGTGTGTGTGTGTGTGTGTGTGTGTGGTGTGTGTGTGTGGTGTGTGTGTGTGTGTGTGTGTGTGTGTGTGTGTGTGTGTGTGTGTGTGTGTGTGTGTGTGTGTGTGTGTGTGTGTGTGAGTGTGTGTGTGTGTGTGTGTGTGTGTGTGTGTGTGTGTGTGTGTGTGTGTGTGTGTGTGTGAGTGTGTGTGTGTGTGTGTGTGTGTGTGTGTGTGTGTGTGTGTGTGTGTGTGTGTGTGAGTGTGTGTGTGTGTGTGTGTGAGTGTGTGTGTGTGTGTGTGTGTGTGTGTGTGTGTGTGTGTGTGTGTGTGTGTGTGTGTGTGTGTGAGTGTGTGTGTGTGTGTGTGTGAGTGTGTGTGTGTGTGTGTGTGTGTGTGTGTGTGTGTGTGTGTGTGTGTGTGTGAGTGTGTGTGTGTGTGTGTGTGTGTGTGTGTGTGTGTGTGAGTGTGTGTGTGTGTGTGTGTGTGTGTGTGTGTGTGTGTGTGTGTGTGTGTGTGTGTGTGTGAGTGTGTGTGTGTGTGTGTGTGTGTGTGTGTGTGTGTGTGTGTGTGTGTGTGACTTTTGCATGTATGTGTGTATATATATATATGTATATTCATGCTGTACATATACAGTATGTGTGTGTATATACACATATGTGTATATATAGACATACTGTATATATGACAAATACATATCATTTGATATATATATATATATTAGTATATACATATCAAACCTCGCGACTTCACCTCATTGGTAAGCAGTCATGTGATACCGTACGTGTATCCTATTGGCTGACAGCATCCTGAAGTGCGTTACCGTGAGTCTCGGACTTCCGTGAGACACCAAAAATGCTTTAAAGTGTCTATCAGAGTGTTTTAAAGGTAATACAGATAGAAGGTGGTTTAATATCAGTATGGGGGGGGGGGTTCACAAACGTTTAAATTACCATAAATAATAAGATAAATAGATCATAGCTCTATAGCGGAATTCGTTAATCGTGTGTGGTTCCTGGAACGCATTAACCGTGAGGAACGAGGGATCACTGTGTATATATATATATATATATACCGGTACATATACATATACATCTATACTGCATATATTCAGTATACACATACTGTATACTGTATACATATACTGTATATATATGTTGGAACCCAGTCAGGCTCCTGGTTTCTGTTCTACTTTCCTTTGTCAGTTCGTTCCTTTTGTTTGACCCGGTGGGTTTAATTCGGTTTTATTCTGACGGTGTGTTTGTTGCTCCTGGTTTATCTGTTTACACCGTTTACCCTCCACGTCTCCAGCTCCGGTCCTCTCCTCCTGTTTCCTAATCGTCTTTCATGAGTCGTCTCCTTGAGGGTTTCCTGTCTGCCCTGGGGGGTCCTCATTCCTGATCGCCCCCAGAGCTGAAGCCATCAGTCCGACTGCCTAAACTCAAATGGAGAACTGTTCCTCAGGTCCAGATGATGCTGACTGTGCTTCAGGTCCAGATGATGCTGACTGTTCCTCAGGTCCAGATGATGCTGACTGTTCCTCAGGTCCAGATGATGCTGACTGTGCTTCAGGTCCAGAT
The DNA here is from genome assembly GCA_013358685.1 of Antennarius maculatus. Lineage (NCBI taxonomy): Eukaryota > Metazoa > Chordata > Actinopteri > Lophiiformes > Antennariidae > Antennarius > Antennarius maculatus. Next base: position 855,878 of record CM023613.1, read on the forward strand.
GATGCTGACTGTTCCTCAGGTCCAGATGATGCTGACTGTTCCTCAGGTCCAGATGATGCTGACTGTTCCTCAGGTCCAGATGATGCTGACTGTGCTTCAGGTCCAGATGATGCTGACTGTTCCTCAGGTCCAGATGATGCTGACTGTTCCTCAGGTCCAGATGATGCTGACTGTGCTTCAGGTCCAGATGATGCTGACTGTTCCTCAGGTCCAGATGATGCTGACTGTGCTTCAGGTCCAGATGATGCTGACTGTTCCTCAGGTCCAGATGATGCTGACTGTGCTTCAGGTCCAGATGATGCTGACTGTTCCTCAGGTCCAGATGATGCTGACTGTTCCTCAGGTCCAGATGATGCTGACTGTTCCTCAGGTCCAGATGATGCTGACTGTTCCTCAGGTCCAGATGATGCTGACTGTGCTTCAGGTCCAGATGATGCTGACTGTTCCTCAGGTCCAGATGATGCTGACTGTGCTTCAGGTCCAGATGATGCTGACTGTTCCTCAGGTCCAGATGATGCTGACTGTTCCTCAGGTCCAGATGATGCTGACTGTGCTTCAGGTCCAGATGATGCTGACTGTTCCTCAGGTCCAGATGATGCTGACTGTGCTTCAGGTCCAGATGATGCTGACTGTTCCTCAGGTCCAGATGATGCTGACTGTTCCTCAGGTCCAGATGATGCTGACTGTGGGGCTGGAGTTTGTGGAGGTTCTTCACACCAGAGACCTGCAGAGATCTTCTCCTGGTGCTACAGCTCATGTATGGGTCTCCTGGGGGCTCCTGCAGACGTCCAGGAGATTTAAAGGGACAGTAAAGTTAATTTTAAGTGACATACTGTATATGTTGTTCATCATTATGAAAAAATAGAAGAAAAAATAGACTTTATATGTGTGGCATCATCCCTTTGGTCAGAAAAGCTTAAAATCTGCGCTGCAGATCATTTTCAGACAACCCATAGTATTTATTCTAAATTCCCAAGGTTTAGTGGATAATTAATTCATGTGTGGAGCTACTGGAGGGATTGTATAAATATTTTTATGACCAGATTTTCACACAATTATGGCACTCGTGAAAAGTAAACAAAAGTGACGGACAGGTGATTTTACTGAGAAGATCTGTGACACTGAAATAAAACACACAAAAACAGCATGTCAGGCCCTGATCCTGATACATTCATTAATACAAGACATATTAATATAAACTAGAGTTGTAATTAACTCCACACAGTCACCAGTAACGAATGGCCGCTAGCTCAATGCTAACATAATATGGAAAATCCCATTGACGGGCTAGCGCGTTAGCATCGGTAGTGATGAACTTTTCCGTACACACAGTAAACCCAAACGGGACATTATGACTAGTTGATATCTCTGTCAGAATGTGGATCAGGTGAACACACCTGGGATGAGTCGCTAGATGTCCAAACTCTCATCCTCCGCTGACATCGGGTGGTAATTAAATGGAATAATTACCCCCCCCCCCAGAGGGGTTCACTGGGAACTCATCTTCAGTTTCCAATGGACGACATTATTTTTGGTGATATTTGGATAAATAATTACGAATAACCTCGTCGCTAGCTTTCTCTGCATTGATATGGATTCACCCCGATGTCTACGGTTGCATCACTTCCGCTGTCATGGCGTGCTCCATAACTTACCATACATTTAATTTCTCTAGGTCCCCGTTGCAAATAAAAAAATTAAAATGCCATCAAGCCTTTTTTTGACTTATATACTTCAAATACAGACCCGGTTCATTTTAACTTTAATAAACGTCACACAGAGGCAGAACACCCCCCCCACAAACACACTGTGTGTTTTTGGCTGTTCTCAGGTCAGCTAGCAGCATATGGCAGCAGACATAATTAGCATCTAATGGGCTCAGTGTTTGACTGCAGTGGTTTCACAGTTCACTAGCTGTTTGGTTAGCACTGCTGCTAGCTAGTTACCCCCCGGGGGCAGCAGGTGAGTCAGCCGGCAGGGTGCCAGCTGAACAGATGGAAACACACACACACACACACGCACACACACTATGTGTGTGATGCATCAGTCCAGGAAAAACACACAGAAATATTAGAAATAGTTGATTCATGATAGACAGTAATTAAAAATACTCTCACAATCAGATCACTGCATGTTTTAAACATGTTTCTGTGAAATGTTCATCATATGTATTCTACATATCAATACATAAACATGTGTATGATGTGTACGTATTCTTCTACCCACCTGACAGAACTTCCAGGAATCCTCTAAGTTGGGTTTGTGCAGGCACACATTGTGTCTCATCAATATAAATGTCATAAAAACGGAATATTTCTACGTATGTAGAGATCGGCCAATGTGAATGTGTCGTAGATATTGTACTAAGAAAAGGCCGTAATAATAGAAGACCTCTGGAGGCAGACTGAACAGCTGCTGTACGCTCAGATATGCTGCCATTTATCAATATTCATTATTTGACATTGTCTGCTGATGGAAATATGGTAATCCAGTACTATTTAAATATGAGTGGAATTTGCAGACAAGATTCCATTCTTCCATTTGCACGCTGCTTCGTGTTTGCACAGGACATATACCCTTATAAAAGGAAGCACACATTATTGTCATTCATTAAAGTTGGGGGAAGAAATGCAAGGAGACTGAAAATGGGTAAGAAAAATAATGTTCCCCTAGGAAAAGAAAAATCTAGCAAGTAAAGTGATATCACCAGAAAACGATGAGTGCAATAAGATCAAATAGTTGGGATTGGTGGAGTCCTCTCTGTGTGGTTTGGATGTTCTCTCTGGGTTCTCCAGCTTCCTCCCACCTCCACAAACATGAAGCCGAGGTGGCTTCATCACTGTAGGTGTGACTGTGAGTTTGAGTGGTTGTTTGTGGTCCTGCGATGTGCTGGCATCTCATCTGGGGTGTACCCCACCTCCCACCTGTGGCCAGATGGGACAGGATCCAGCAGACCACAAGGTGGATCGGTGGCTGTTGAGGGTTAGGGTTAGGGTTAGGATTGTGGTTGTCTCATCTATAAGAAGATGGACGGATGGATGGATGAATGGATGGATGGATGGATGGATGGAGTAGGGAAATACATGCAAACTGAATATAGTAAAAATACGAATGTGTGTGTGTGCGTGCGTGTGTGTGTGTGTGTGCATGATAAACCAGATGATTTACAACATTTAGGAAATGAAGGCAACGGGAAAACTGTCCCTACAGTAGACGTGAAAAATTCAAATAAACGACGGCAGTCAGACTGCAACATCCCGCGACACCCCTGAATTCAAAATTGTACCTGACCTACTTGCATAGGTCAAAGATCAAAGCTCTGACCTACTGTCATGGATCAAAGCACTAGCTTTGATCTATGGTCTTACTCACACTGGCCTCCTCCCTCGTCTTTCTATCTTATCCGGTTCCTGAGAATACAAAAGTTAAAATTTGACCTTGACCTAGTTTTCTCTAGGTCAAGGTCATCATCTCGTTTTCATCCCCTGTGCTGCCTGAGTCATGTGCTTTTTGTTTCATCTTTCTATCTGAACGGTTGTGGAGATATTTGGTGGAGGAACGGACGGACGGACAGACGAAGCGGGATGTAAAAATATTAAAAGTTGTCTTAGCTTAGGAGAAAGCTGATAATGCTCATGATGCTTAAGTTGCCATTATAATGAAATTTCCCTACTGTGGGGCTACTAAAGAAATATCTCATTTTGCTTCATTTCTACTTATAAATTCCTTTAAAACTCTCCAATAGCAACTTAATGCCATTTAATCTACAGAACGTTGATTAACTTGCTTTTGACAATTGTCAATAAAGATTTGCTTGAAAGCTCCTCAAGGTGATGTAGAAACAGATGGAGAAATGACGTAGAACTTTGTCTGCTAGCGGAGGCTTCACCTTTCATATGATGAGAACATCCGACAGGTGGGGTAGCGTCTAAGGACCACAACTGGGGGGAAAGACGTGGGTGGTAGGGTTTGTAGGTTTCACGAGGGGAGAAAAGGAAAGGTAACCTCTCCACATTATTCCTCCACCAGGAGCTATCAGCTGGCTCCAGGATGGATGAACTGACACTTTTTGGTGACCCAAACATCACGTTTTTGGGAACAAATAATAACACTGGTTACTAAAACACTGAAGAGAACACATTTTACACACAGACATGAAGACGTGGATTCCATCTGTGGTCAAACCTGCATCACAATCCCAGGAGACATCTGATGACATGTAAGGAGAGGAAACAGGAAACAAGAAGCTTAGAATAGTAACACCCATGGAACTCTCGGACGGGGGGGTCAAACTCATTTTCACTGAGGGACTCATCAGCATCATGACTGTCCTCAAAAGGATCAGATGTAACTGATAAATGTAATGTAACTCAATGTAATGTAACTAAATGTAACTA
>CM023613.1:865274-902774 GCA_013358685.1 Antennarius maculatus
ATTAACATATATATAATACGTAATAATAATATTATTATTCATATTTATTTATCGAATATTAATATTACTATTTATTATATCTATATTAATATTTAATACATTAATATTTAATTTATAATTTATTACTAATTTATTAGTTATTACAGAGGCCTGAACACATCTCTAATCACACAGTCAAGTTAACTTATATAGGAAAAATCTGATTTTTACCATTTCCAGTTCTGTTCTGAACTTTATTTATGAATGCATTTTATAATATTTTGGTTAATACACATCCATTTTAAGCCTTGTCTTCAGGATAAACTGTAGTTAACCATAACCATTGATGAATGTATTTTAATAACATTTGGTTAATACAAATCTATTTTAAGATTAGAATTAAATTAAATTTATTTTTTAATATAATACAGAAAAAACTTCTCAGTCTCGTCTTCAGCTGCTTCTTCCTCATTGTGTGTCACAGGCTAATAATATGATTTTATATGTTTTATTCTGATTCATTATACAGTAACATGATTTTATATGATTTTAACAGTAGTGATTTTATGATTCCATAAAATGGAGGAAAATTACATTGACGTTTTATAAAGGTTTTATAAAGGTTTTATAAAGGTTTATAAACTTTTATGTTCGTGAAAAGCGACATATAATTGAAAACGACGTAATTTCAAATGTAATCCGAGTGAACTTGTATAAAAATCAGTTTATGGAAATAAGAAAAAAAAAACTACAAATGATGTAATTCAGATGTAATCAAATCACGTCTCCATAAACACAATGCTAACATGACACGGGGCAGCAGTAGCTACTAACTACTAACTACTGGGGACCGGAGGGTTGCCGGTTCAAATCCCATGTGGAACAAAAGTCTGGAGCATGAACTGACAGTAGAGGGGTGTCGGTTCACCTCCTGAGCACTGCCGAGGTGCCCATGAGCAAGGCACCGTCCCCCATAAGCTGCTCGTAGGGCGCAGCACAGAGGACCTACCTGCCGCTCCACCCCTCAATATTTACTTGCATGCCGTACAGGCTCCGTGTGTGTGTGTGTGTGTGTGTGTGTGTGTGTGTGTGTGTGTGTGTGCGCGTTTCAGGGTCTGTACCTACATATATGTGTAAAAAAATAGACTCAAATGAAAAAGTAGGACAATAGAAAATGTGTAATGTGCATCATAAATATTCCAGATTGGGAACCCCGCCTCCTGCAGGTGATGCAGGATCAACCTGTTTAACTCAGCCAATGAGAACACTTCCTGCCTCACAGCAACTCCACTGGGAAACGCTGGTGTAACTAAAACTCCTCTGCTCCGCACACTCACACACACACACACACACACACACACACACACACACACACACACACACACACCCACACACACACCTTCACCCCCTGCTGGGCCCGTGAAGGATGCCCCCCCCACACAGCTGCCTCCAAGTGTGAGAGTGTGTGGGTGGTGTGGGGTGACCCCAGACAGCAGGGGCCACGGAGCAATCTCGTCAACACTCGACACCCCCCTCATCGCCGCCCCACCCTGCCCCGCCCGTACGACTTACCCGACTCCGCCCTTTTGACCGACACCTCACCGGGACACCCCGACGCAGGGTGCTTCAGAGCACAGCGGGGGTGGGGGGGTGGGGGGTATGATGATGGGGGAAGCACCTCCATCCTTCACCGGGGGTGTGTGTGTGTGTTTGTCTTTATTACGTCGTGAGGACAAACGCCAGTAAGCACACTCACGGTGTGGGGACCAAAATCTTTGTGGGGACCGAAAAGCCAGTCCCCACCATTCTGACCATAGATTCACTTATAGATAGGTATGTAGACTTACCTGTCAAAATTTCATAAGAAGTCTCACAATGCACCAACAGCACCAGTTCTGTGCTTAAGTGTGCTTAGATGGTTTACTCTCGCTCTTGATATATGGACAGACAGACAGACAGACAGAGACAGACAGACAGACAGACAGACAGACAGACAGACAGACAGACAGACAGACAGAGACAGACAGACAGACAGACAGACAGACAGACAGACCGACAGACCGACAGACAGACAGATAGATAGATATTTCATTAATCCCAGAGGAAAATGTGTCATTAAATAACATAAAATTAGCATTAAATTGTGTATTGTGATAACATTAATAAAATAAAATTGTGTTTTATATTATCAAGTCCTGCCCTGGTTGTGCTGGTTTTTATTTTGTACAGAATTATATAATTGGTTTTATCCATATTCCTCAGCTAAGCTAAGGTACCATAAACACACTAGCTAGAGGGACTGTCTCTTGACTGGCTTGGGAACGCGTGTGTTTTATGTTATTAAGTCCTGTCCCAGTGTGCTGGTTTATATTTGTACAAAATTATGTAATTTTTTCCCCCATATTCCTTAGCTAAACTAAGCTAAACTAAGCTACCTTAAACACACTAACCCTAACCATAACCTGGCCCCCACCCCCACCCTGTGTAGGCCTGGCCCCTACTGTCTCTACAGCATGCCCAAGCATGGTTGTGTATTGTACATCACAGAAAGAAAAAGAAAATTTTGAAACATGTTTGGTTCTGTTTTAAACCAAGTGGTGCATTCAAGATCATTTTGTGAACTGTAGCGTTGAATGTATTGATTTAAATTGTGTGCCTATTTGAGTTATTTTACTGAAAATGTTATGTTTACAAATGAACAAATACTAAGCCTTAGCTAAAAATGATAGTGAAAAATGATAACAATTGAAAACAGAAGTTGACAGACTTTTGGCGTTACGTGTAAAAATCTCTTATATACGTGACCGCACTTGAACGCACAAGGTCGAGGGGTGTTTTCCACTGCCCATTTCCAAAAAGGAGATTTTGGCGTGGAATACAGAGGGGAATTGATCAATTCTAAAGAAGCTCAAAGAAGGAGGAATATATATCATAAAAGATGCAGTGTTTTCATGTTTGACTTCTCCTGGAATGAAAGATAAAGGTGGTAAGAGTCAAGATTCTGTCCAGCTGAACAATTAATTTTTTCACTTATCAGACAATTTTTTAATCAGTCACTGATTATGAACCATTATGACCACCAGCATTTTAGTTCATCTCATCTCATTATAGTTCATCTTGTACACAACATAAGATGTGTACAAGATGACAAGATGTGTACAAGATCACAACATAACACATGATGTATTTAACTACCTAGATAAACAGGTAGATGGTAATTTAGAAGTGTAAAAACCTTTGTTTTTTTACTTTCAATCACTTTGTGAAGCACTCTGTAATGTGGTAAATAGTGCTACTTTAAGTCAAACATTGTGATCATTGATTGGACTTGCTGATTGACAAATTCATGATATGTTTGTTTTTAAAGTATTGACGCATCACGAGAAGATGACAGCTTGGGACGACTGGTCAATGATGACAACCGCAGTCCCAACTGCAAAATGAAGAAAGTTGTCTCAGAGGGCAAGCCCCATTTCTTTCTCTTTGCCCTAAGGGAAATTCATCCAGGAGATGAAATCTCATATGACTATGGTGAAAGTGATTGGCCCTGGAGGAAAAAGGTTTGGAAAACTCACAATCCCATCTCTAACGATATAGTGTGGTAGAATCCACAACGGCTGGTTAACATGTACAAATGTATGACAAAGACCTAACATTATGTCAAACATTTATGTCATTATGTAGGATCTTGTCAGTTTCATTTTACCAGATTCAGTGATTATTTCTCAACTCTAATTAGCGTGAGGCAGATAAAGATGCATGTTTAAAGACAATAATTTAGCCTTTTCTGTCCATGGACTCAGAGAAACACCTTGCATTCTATATTGTTTTCACATTGCACATCATTGAAAATGGGTTTATTTGATAAGGCCAGATGTACAGAAATCAGCAAACCAAAAGATTGCAGGTAAAACTTTTCCTTTTATTTCTCTACTCACAAGTTCAACAAAAAGCTATGTGCTGTCAGCAGCACATCCTCCACCTTGAGCTTACTCACACCAGATCCCCAAAATGCTTTGGGCCAGGGCATTGATGCTGCTGGTAATGACCAACTGCTCTATCCAGGGAACCTAACACAAACTCACCCATAATTATGGTGACAGTAATGAATAAAAAAACATGTCAGGACACATGACACATAATTCCCATACTCATGGTAAACAGTCTGCTTAAATTTGGAAACCTCAGTATATATAACAATGACATATACTTTTTAAAAGAAATCAACCACCCTTTCACAGTTCTATGCTCTGGTCCCTTTCACCTCCCTATAAAATGATCATTGAAACCAGGTACGAATCTTTTAGAATATTAATGCCAGAATAGGACGCAAGTATCTCATGCATTTGTTTGACATGAAATTGAATTAGGATTTCATCCGGTACTTTGTGTGTCTTTTGTAAACTGAATGAAATATACATATAAGCTAATAAAAATTAGCACAAACTGAAAACAATTGTGACGCATAGCTGTCAGTATTCAAGTATTCAGGTTGGACCATGTGGAGCAAACAAACGTTTGGGTAATTGCTGACTATGTGGAGCAAAGATAAATTGCAATATGCTAGATTTAAAATAATGAACATATTTTAGTGGTAAGGGAAAATCATATTTTTCATATGACAAATCATATTTGTTTTATTAAATGGAAATTTTGGTTATTAAAGTGTTGCCGTTAATGAATTTTTTCCTCTGACTGTGGAACAGGACACTGTCACATGTCAGGTGAGAGGTATTTGTGGGAACCCCGTGAGGTGGTTGATATAATGCACATTTAAGAGAATAATTTGCTGTTTGTGCCCATGAACTAAGAAGAATATTTTGCTTACCATGAGACAATTAATGTGACCAGAGATCAAAACTTGTTTTCACATGACCTTGTAGATACAGATTGTTTTCCTGTGCGCATACTTGATAACTACATGTTTTTATACCTAATTAGTCATTACTGTGTAACTGAGAGCTATATTCCTGTGATAGAAGTTAAAGCTGTGGTTAATATTTGTAATGAATTGACATTAAGGTAAAATCTAGTCAAGATACATCCATTTTACTACCAGGCACAATCAAGTGTCAGTTAGGAGGTATTTGTGGTGACTGTGTGAGTCAGTTAATATGATGCATGTTGAAAGACATGAATTTAGCCTAGTATGTACATCAAGGTGAAATCTATTCAGGATACATCAATTTTACTACAAAGCACTCCTTTTGTGGTCGGTCGGTGGAAAGGTTTTAAAATTGTCAATTTGCTACCTTGTGTTTCATTTTTGATTGTATTTTTTATAGTATTGTCCACATTTCTTTTGTGTCATACATTATTCAGTGTATTGTTGTTGTTTTTTTGTAGATTTTAGACGAACTTGACAGCCAGCCCACATAGGAAATGTTTTTGTTGAATTCTTCCATTGTGAACTACAAAGTGTCATAGGTGTCAAGAAGTCAGTCAAAGCTTTCAGGCATTATAATTCCCTGTTTATGTATCCAAGGTGTTTTTGTCTTTTGCTACACTGGTCCTAATTAACATTACATAACATTTATTTGAACTTCCACTCAGACTGGAATTACAAAGAAGCCCTTCTCCAAACACTGCCTTGTCAATCAAAACAAATACTGTGTCCTACATCTGAGGAGGACAAAAAGCATACAGGTAAAGAACATAACTTTAGCAATGTACTATATGTTTCTTTACTCATATTCCTCATCAAATAGTCATTGTTAAAGACAATCTTCGATTTTAATTCAGTTTTTTTTTTCTGAAGATGAATGATCGGATTCACTTCGATCCTGCTGAACTTTATGACACGTTTTCAGATGGTAGTGGAGAAGAATATATTCCTGAAAAAAGTGAGGAAGAGTCAGATGAGTCAGATGCAGAGATGAAGACAAAGTATAAATGTCCCCCACCAACAAAGCCAAACAGAGGCTGTTCTAAGCATGTGCGAAAAGAAAGACAAGAAAGAAAAGAAAGACTATAAAGAAAAGCTTGAGGTCTGGTCCTCGGCATAAGACACAAATCTATAGCAGTCCATTATGTGCAGACACACAGAGTGGTCAATCATCGAGTGGCCTGGGAGACTAGTGACCCTTCCTCAACACATGATTTGGAAAAAAATAGTCCACACAGTTTATCATCCAACTATGCTTCACTTACTGTATCTGCCGTATGCAAAAGGAATAATGGGTCAAGGTTGTACAACAAAAAGCAATATTGCCTGTACTGTTAACTTGGATTCATTAAAATTGCAAGGCATTTGGAGCGTGCTCATGTTGATAAGCCAGAGGTTGCACTGGCCGTGTCCTTCCCAAAAGGTTCTAAAAAAAGAAAAATGCATCTGGAGCATCTGAGAAACAGGGGAAATTTTGCCCATAATGTTTAAGTAATGAATGACGGTGTTGGTGATCTTGTTCCTCGCAAGAAACCAAGAATGGATTCTCAAGTAGCAGATTACCTTCATTGTTCATATTGCCAAGGTTTCTTTGCAAGGAAGGTCCTTTGGCGTCACTTGCTGATCTGCAAAAAAAACACGTGTCCAAGCCCTTTGTGCATTTGCTGCACCTCCACCACCTGGTGTCAAAAAAAGAATTTTGGAAGTTGATAAACAACATGGTGCAAGATGAAGTTTATTTAACTGTCAAATCTGACCCCTGTATCATGGAGTATGGTGAGCACCTGTATAATCGTCTTGGATATGATGTTGGTAAACATGAATCTACGGCAGAAATTAAGGGAGATGGGACGGCTTCTGGTGTGCTCCACATAGTCAGCACTTTTGCTTCCATTCACAAAAGATGTCCAGACTCTCCATTCCTTTTTAGAAGAGCACAATCAAAAAAGTCGCAGTCAGTTGTCCACCGAAGCAACTCCTCAGACATGGGCAGAGCTAACAAAATTCACTTTGACTCAAGTCATCTTGTTCAACCGAAGAAGAGCAGGAGAGGTGTCCAAAATGCCCCTCTCTGCATATTTGTCTAAAAATAGCACAGACCCTCTGGAAGATACAAATATTGCCCTCTCAGACCTTGAAAAGAAACTCTATCAGCATTTCGGGAGGATAGAGATAAGAGGGAAAAGGGGAAGAAAGGTTCCTGTCCTTTTGACCCCGCCAATGCAACAAGCTTTGGACCTTCTCACGAGCAAACGACATGAATGTGGTGTTCAAAAGGAGAATATCTACTTATTTGCAAGACCATATGCACTTACCTGTTACCGTGGGTCTGACTGCCTGTGCCATTTTACGGCTGTTTGTGGAGCAAAAAGTCCTCAAAACTCCGCAAGCAAACGGGAACTTTGTCTCAAGTTCTGTCTCAAGTTCTCAATCTTAGTAATACTGAACTTGATCAGTTAGCTGATTTTCTTGGTCATGACATAAGAGTGCATCGACAATTCTACAGACTTCCTGAAGGTACCCTGCAGCTTGCTAAAATTAGCAAGATTCTGATGGTGATGGAGCAGGGACGTTTGGCCGAATTCAAGGGCAAGGGTCTGGATGACATCCACATTGATCCAGAGGGTACTAGTCATTTATTATTCAAATTTAATAATTTACATGTTTAAATCCATTTAACATGACCAATGTTTTCTAGACCACAGCAATTAAAAGTATTTCAGCATGAATTCATAAGTCATTTCCCTATCTCCAACCCTCTTTGCAACCAACTATCTATTCACAGAGCAAGTGAGTGTGGACAGCGACGTTGAGGTGGCCAGTGAGCAAGACTGCCAAGGTATTTTCATAGTGTTTCATAATAATGCTTCTGTATCCAAACTTTGTATTTTAATGTAGGAATGCCCATAATTAAATTCCTGTTCTAATGCGTGTTCAAATTCTTTAACACTGGATAACTGTTGATATCGAATCTGATTTAATTTTATTCAATATAAATTTGAATTTGACATGTCCTCCTTAATTATTTAAAAGCTGTTGCTTTGGGTCACAAAGAATTTATCATTGATTTTATGAACATAAAATATTGAGATTATATGATGAGGATGTTTAACTGTACTTAAAGATTGTTTGCCTTTCATATATAAGAATATTCCCCTTGTACTGTGTAAAAAGCCCTGTGCAGTTAAAGCTGTTGGCCTGGACTTTTACCTTAGTTGATCATATCAAGATGACAGATAGGTAATTAGGTTCGCTTCCTCCAGATTCCATCTTTTTATTTCAATTTTATTTTGCAATTTATTCTCCTCTGGTTTTCAGAAAGTCCAGTTGTCAGATCAAGCCAGAGAAGAGAGACAGAGGCCAAAGTGCCAGACGTGAATGATAATGATGCAAAAACATCAGAGGACAATAATAATAATACAGCAATGGAGCAGGACACTGTGGCACCTTCCCAAAGCTAGAGTTGCCTCTCACCAGAAAGGAAAGGACGTAAGGTTTCTAAGAGTATTTCTGTCGCATAGCTATCAGCATATGATTGTAGAATACTGATGGCATTGAGCAGTAAGAGAAAATTGTATGTTTAACTGTTTTATAGGTCGCCATCCTTACAAGAGAAAGCCGTGGAAAACAGAAGAGATACTTGCAGTTGAAAGGCACATGATGTCGTTCATCACTTCTTGTCAGGTTCCAGGGAAATATGACTGTGATAAGTGTCTTCAAAAAGAAAAAGTAGCACTCAAAAACAGAGATTGGCTAGCCATGAAATTTTACATCAAGAACCGAATTACAGCTCTAAAAAGGAAATTTTAAATTTGGTCAGTGCATTCTGATTGAAGTACCAGAGGTCGAATACATTTAAGTTTTTATATTTTTATAAGTATAAAAAGTAGAGTTGCAAAAATTTAATTTCATTCGACTGCAAGTTGCAATTGAAGTTTTAATTTAATATTAAATTATTTTTCTGAGAATTTATAGTGTAATGCAACCTTATATTTTATAGGTTTTGTTACAAGTTTTGTTAAAAAACATTCAAACAAAAGCAGGCCAAGTTTCCATAAGTTATATTTTCTATATTTTTATAAGTGTAAAAGCTAAAGTTCCAGAAATTTTATTGTTAGTTGCACTTTAAGTTTTTATTTTATGTAAAATTATTTTCTGAGATTATAATGCAACTTTTTAAGTTTTTAGTTATGTCTTCTATATTTTTGTAAGGGTAAAAACTTAAGTTGCAGAAATTGTATTTATTGTTAGTTGCACTTTAAGTTTTGATTTTATGTTAAATTATTTTCTGAGAATTTATAATACAACCTTTTAAGTTATAAGTTAAAGTTTTGTTAAAGTTCTTACAAAGCATTAAAAAATACCAAAAAAAAAAAAAGTTTATACTCAAAAATTCACCAAACGGCCTGAGTCTCTGATCAGTAGCAAAAAATACATCACAAGGTGTAAAAGTGTAATTTGACGTTGATAAATCATGGAATATATAAATGAAACATTCAAGGATAGCATGCTATTGCAAATCTATATTTGCCTTCTGTGTCTATTTAACTTCTGTCAGTGTTTTTTCAAGCTGTATCAAGGTTTTGTATTACCTCCACAGTAAAAGTATATTAGGTTCAGCAAGGTAAGTTTAACCTGAATGTTTAACCCTGAGTGTGTCAAGTGGTGCCCAGAAAGGAAGATAAAGCAGATATTGTGCTTACGTACCCCCACTTATGACTAAATACCGGATATTGTGCTTACGTGTCCCCACATATGACTAAATACCGGAAAGTGTGCTTACATGTCCCCACATATGTCTAAAAATCTGACAAGTCCCCACAGGTAGGATCCTTGTCAGGTCTGGGAATTTTACTTTCTCTAAATGATAATATGAAGTGAGATTTCTGTTGAGGAAGAGTTCAGGATGTTTCCTGATTTTTTTCAGAGCTGCAGGTGCACTGGAAAGGCCGGTTCCCACAATTGACCGGCTGCTCTTGTGGCATGACAGTGTAATAGAGACAAGGATGCGTGTGTGTGTGTGTGTTTCATTAACAGACGCTTCCTGATCTGGTTATGGTGACTGCAGCTCAGCTCAGGCAAAGAAAACCGGGAGAAGAGAGCCCCCACTTTGCGATTTGGGAGCTGGGTGTGTGTGTGTGTGGGGGGGTCTGCAGTAATCCATGTGAATACACAGCGGCCTCCCCCCTCCCTTGTAGAATATTAATTGAGTTTCTGACAGCAGAGGAGGTGTGTGTGGTGTGAAACCTCACTGTTTGCTCGCCTGTTGATTGTGTGTGTGTGTGTGTGTGTGTGTGTGTGTGGGATCATATGTGATGGGGGGGTCTCCTCTGTTTGCGTCCCATCCCATCCGTCCACCAATCCAAGGTGACCGAGCCGGCTGATGCCTCGGGGTCCCCCCAGCTCCACTGACAGCTTTAGGTACCAATGAGAGATTTGTAGCCCCGCCCCCGCCTCCTCCCACTGCTACCCATAACCCACCGGGGCCATAAAGAAGCCACCCCCCCCACACCCGACAGCATCACCAGGAGTGATGGCTACAGAGAGGTTAAAACAGAAGAGGTGAGAGATGAGTGGTGGGGGGCATATGAAGAGACCCCCCCCGTTTGGGACAAGGAACCTGATGGATGGGGACATGGGGGGCGGGGGGGGTCTGACCTTGAAGGTCAAAGGTCAAGGGTTGAAGCAGGGGAAAGGAAAATGAGTTCAGTGGCCTCATCGTCATTCTTCATGAAGCTGCTGCGCCTCTGGACACACAAACACACACACACACACACACACACACACGCACACGCACACACACGTGTGTGTTTTTAGCGTGTACATTGGGGTCGTGTTCACTTCCATGTTGCTTCCTGACAGTCTTGTCATTCCCACTGTGAAACCCTGCAGAGGCTGACTGGTGCAGGACGTGAGTCTAGCAGTTCATACAGTAAACCATATGGGGGGGGGGGGTCACATGCAGTGGAAGAAACTTCATCTAACTTCATCTCCACTGAGGAGGTTGTGTTTACAGTCATTCTGAATATAGAGGTTTCTCTTCTCCCTTCATGATGCTGGTGTGACCTTCAGTGACTGAGATGAGATTAACTGGAATTCAGCAAAAACAGAAACAAAATAGTTTATTTAGAAATAATCAACTGCTAATGATTAAATGATTAAACACAATAAAGGTCCATAACCCCCGGGTCGTGGACCGGTTCTGGTCTGTGGGTCAATCTGTCTCCACATCTGTCTATGAGTCACTCTGACGCTTGTGGGGATGCTTGCCTCGGTCACATGACTACCTTCTGAAAGGGGCTGCTCCGGCCTCGGTCACATGACTACCTTCTTAAAGGGGCCGCTCCGGCCGCTAACACAGATTACTGCTAAACTTGGTGTGACGTTCAAGGACGCTGGTAATGAAGTGAACACAACCTGGATTCACCTTAACTATTAGATTTAACAAAACAGTTTTCACGCTGGTAGTGTTGTATTATTTTGTTGTATTTATCCTCCACACCTTAAAGGACGGTCTGTGGAAATATTGTCTGACATTAAACTGGTCTGTGGACTAAAACCGTCACGGCTCGAACAAGACTGGTGGGGAGAACCCAAAAGCACGACAGTGAAGCAGGCGGGCCAAGTCCAAAAACAGGTTTAATAGGACAAGCAGGGGTCAGGTACCAGGTAATCAGTCCAAACAGCAGACGAGTCAGGCAGACAGCAAGCAGACAGGCAGGGTCCAATTATCGGGCAATTCATACACAAAAAGCAATCCAATAAACCAGGCAGACAAATCCGAGAAGGAGTAGGCAGCAAGCCGGGTCAGGGGAAACAGCCAGAGTCAAACACACGAACAGAATATGCGGGGTACAAATGCTGGAAGGTCAGGATGAACACTAACAGTCTGGCAGGGAACAGAAGCCAGGGGTGGTTTTGAAGAGTGGTGGCTGATCAGAGGAGTGGCTGCAGGTGAGCGAAGGGAAGGCAGGTGCAGGGAATGAACTGATTGCAAATGAGACCGGATCTGAAATGACCTGATATGTTAGTGACAGGAAAAAAAAAAACAGGAAGTAGTCCAGAGACGTGACAAAAACATGTTGGAGACCACTGGTTTACAACACAGAGACAGAAGTTAAAGCAAACTGGAACCTGAAACATGAATCTACACAAACAACCAGGGGAAAAGCACAGGAGACGGCAGACATTGGACTCGATCATGTCCACATGAACAGGAAAGAAAACTCTAGTTACTCTGGAAGCTGCAGGACTGAACCTTCTCAGGACTGCATGATGATGATGAGTGGAAGCAAAGCAGGAACAGGAGCTACAAAGTAATACGACTGTGAGCATTAATGCTACCAGATTCGGGTAGGATAAATAAATGTCAAGGCATATAAGTCTACAGATTCACATCTGTTCAGTTTTTAGTTGATCGAGCTTCATTTCTTAATGAAACTTGTGTGACGTTAACTATTATAATCTGATTTATTATTACATTTCAATTTACATGGAAATTCAGAAGCAGAATTTGGGTTTTATTCATAATTGACCTCAACATGAGTGCATACGTCACAGGATTTGTGTTAGCATGCCAATGCTAATTATAAATGTCCATCTATAGCAAACAAAATAAAGCAAAACAGTCGATTTAAGTACATTTTCATTATAATGGTAATAAATTTGGTCTGTTGAACAGGATTTGTGTTGCTTCCATCCTCGTGACCTGATGGTGTTGCCACGTCTGTGAAACACCAACACACACTTCCTCCCCTCTCGTTTGGTGTTAGGGTGTCAGCACTGTGGGTCTGCCCTGCGTGGGGGGCAGAGGGCGGTGCCAGGTAACAGATGGTGGTGACCGGGCAGGGGGCAACGGGGCATGGAGACAGCACACACAGCGAGAGCGCGGGCCACCCCGTGGCCTTCGCCGGGTGAGAACAACAAAACTCCTGATGCAGGTTTTTCCTCCTCACTGGAAGGAACCGTGTTCTGGGGGTAAAGTTGCACCGGCAGCACAACGCTGACGGAAACTGGAAGTCACCCAGTTTGTGGGTTATTCAGCTGTTCTGTAAAGTCAACCTCCAACACGCCATCACTACATGGACGTATCTCATGGCTGTATGGAGGTCATGTGTTCTGGTATGTACAGCTAGACCTCAACATATGAACACAATTGGTTCTGAGAGGCTGCTAGTAAACTGAATTTATTAAAATTCAATCTATAATCACCATTTGAGGTCCTTTAAATGTCATTACTACTCTAAATACGTAAGTATTTTAGTATTTACATTAGAGTAGTAATGTCATTACTACTCTAAATACGTAAGTATTTTAGTATTTACATTAGAGTAGTAATGTCATTACTACTCTACTAAAGTACTATTGCCTAAAACTGGACATAAAAATATATAATAAAGTAAAATACAGGTTCAAGTCTTTCAGAGTTAGGTTGTTCTCGAATATATGTTGGTTTTCCAAAAAAAATAAAATACACAGAAAACTAAAAATGAAGTTGACATCATTTCACTAAACTTGATGTCTGTCTGCCACAAATACTGGACTCTGAAAATCACTAGAAAACTGTTAAAATGACATAATTTCATTCATTCATTCATTTTCTCAACCCGCTTAATCTCCTTACGCAGGTCACGGGGGAGCCGGTGCCTATCCCTGCAGTCTCAGGGCGTGAGGCGGGGGACACTCCGGGCACGACGCCAGTGTACCGCGGAGCCACATAGAAACAAACAATCACTCATGCACACATTCACTCCTACGGTCAATTTGGGACCAGCCAATCAACCTGAAGCGCATGCTTTTGGAGGGGGGAGGAAGCCGGAGAACCCGGAGAGAACCCACGCAGACACGGGGAGAGCATGCGAATATCATGTTACTGTAAAATAAATAAGAGAAAAAACAATCATATTAAAATATGTACGTATAGTTCCAATATCTACCGTTAAGCGTCACTTGTGATTCACACGATCACTTTAATCCAGATTAGATTACAGTAAACTTTAATCCTCATAATTTAATCCTTGAGGAGAAGAAGAAGAAAACACTTCAAGGAACTCTCCACCAATTTAAAGATCACCAGCAACAGTCAGAGTCACTGTTGATGATCCACTGTAGCATGTAGCATGTAGCTTAGCTTTAGAGACAGATGTTGGCTCTAAAGTCAACATCTGACTCTATACTATTCAGAGTACTGAATAGTTGATGATCCACTGAGAACATGAAGTACAGCTACTGATATGGACAAACTTCAGCAGACCTTCTCTTCATTACTGTAGGGTTTCTGGAGGTCTTTCTCAGGATTAAAGCGACAAGTAATCAGATCATTAGATTCAATACTCTGCCTTTTTGGATGTCTAAAGCTGTTGAAGTCAATCCACTGGACATTAAGAAAGTTCTTGAAGACGTTTCGTCTCTCATCCAAGAGACTTCTTCAGTTCAGAGGGTGGCTGATCATGTCCCAGTTTATAAACCCTGTGGGGTGTGGTCAGTGCTATTCACACAAAACAGTGCAAGACAGGGCTGATAAACTACTAACCAGTACCCAAGACCACCAACAGGGTCACTGAAAACCTGTGGATATCCTGACTGGACCTTCGTGAAAGCTAACACAAGATCCAGAAAGGAGAACAACCCAGTGAGGACGGAAGAGAACAAGCGCAATGGTCTGGCTCATCAACAATTGTTGGTGGGGGTGTCAGAGGGTCGCTGAGATGTGGGTTACACCTTTGTATGCTAATGAGGGTCATTAGCATGAGACACATCACCTGGGTCAATCCTCTTTTTGGGAGTTTTGAAAGGACATGATTATAAATGGGAGAAAGGTGATGTCACAGACCACCCCCTCTATTCAGAGATGGCTTCTCCACTTTGACGTGGATGGCCTCTTTCACTCCTCTCTCAAACCATTTATCTTCCCTGTCCAAGATCTGAACATCGGTGTCCTGAAATGAGTGACCCTCTTCCTTCAGGTGAAGGAAGACTGCCGAGTCCTGTCCTGATGTGTTGGCTCTTCTGTGTTGAGCCATGCGTCTGTGTAGTGGTTGCTTGGTTTCCCCTATGTAGACATCTGAGCATTCCTCGCTGCATTTTACTGCATACACCAGATTGCTCTTCTGACTGTGTGGTGTGGGGTCTTTTGGGTGGACCAGTCTTTGTCGGAGGGTGTTGCCTGGCTTGAAATACACAGGGACCTTGTGTTTGTTAAAGATCCTCCTCAGCTTTTCAGACACTCCAGACACATACAGGATCACTATACCATTGCGCTTGCTCTCTTCTGCCCTCACTGGGTTCTCCTTTCTGGATCTTGTGTGAGCTTTCACGAAGGTCCAGTCAGGATATCCACAGGTTTTCAGTGAATCTGTTGGTGGTCTTGGGTACTGGTTGGTAGTTTATCAGCCCTGTCTTGCACTGTTTTGTGTGAATAGCACTGACCACACCCCACAGGGTTTATAAGCTGGGACATGACCAGCCACCTTCAGAACTGAAGAAATCTCTTGGATGAGAGACAAAACGTCTTCAAGAACTTTTTTAACGTCAGGTGGATTGACTCAAACAGCTTTCGATAACCATGACCTGGATAACTGAGAACCTACACAGACATCTGCCTTTTGGAGTAAAATAAAATCCTATAATTACCTTCCCCTCTCCTCAAGGTCCTCATTGGCTGGACTAAACTAAAATCCAGTCCATCTCTGCCCACATTTATTCAGGAATAAATTACACACAGGTGAGATAAAATATACAAACTAGTGTTAGTCCCCAAATGTGTTTCTTTAAATGAAGAAACTCACATTGAATATTATTCTCAGTAATAAAGCTGCTGGCTGAGTCTGAAACATCAGACTAGTAGAGCTGGAGATGCAGGTGAATCCGTGTCAAACAGCAGCAGAGAGACGATTCCGTGGAAACGGCCCCCAGACCTGCCACCATCCATCCATCCTCCATCTTGCCCCACACCAACACAACAATCTGCAGTGAAACGAGACCACGCTGTTTGTCACGGCGCCTGTCGATAGTCAGGAACGATGGCGCATCACCCTGGGACCTCCCTGGGGTCCTTAATACACCCTGGACACCCTGGACACCCACTGGCGCCCTCCGTGACCCCCGACACATACTCCCACTCTCTCTTTCTCTCTCCGGCTGTCACACAGGCTGATGAAATGTTCTTTAATACCTAATCAACAGTATTGACATCCCCTTGGGTAGCAGGGTCCCTCTGGGGGGCAGGAGGTATTGATTTTGGGGGACTGTGGTCCCCGGGTGACGTGTCCCCAGTCTTGCTGCTATTATTGGCAGATTAGTAGGGTTATTACACCCCCCAAGCCAGATGGACGTGACGCCGGGGGGTGACCCTCTGTGTGAACTTCTCTCAGGAGAGTCAGCTGATGTCAAGGATGTGAGCTAACTATTATTCACAAACACAAACATCATTCTTCTGACCAGCATCCCATAATGACATTCAGACACGTAACCACACTCATGCTGCGTTCAAGGCCTGTCAGGAGGAAGTTCTGCTGTCACGGTTCCACAAACGACACCAAACTAGTTACATCAAGAAGTTAAGATTTTCTTTAACACAAATTTAAGATGCTGGTTAGACATAAACATATCAGAAAAACATTCCCATGAAGTTTATGTGAATTTGTGACATATTTATGCAATCCTTCAAACTAACAAAGAAATAAAAGAGTAGGTGATAACAGATGAAACTTGAAGAACATGTAAGATACAGCCAGAAAATCTCTAAGGAACATATTGGTCATATGACTGAATGTGGGAGGAGCTTGGGGTGGATCCCGAAGTGCACCCCCCGAACACACACCAGTAATTATGTCATCTTTGTTTTCTCTTCTATAGTTGGAAGGATTCCAATATTTATGAATTTTGATGTAATGTGGAAGTCAATGAGAGTCTTTTTTATTTATTGAATAATTTATTGATCCTCCAGACATTTTCATCTAAATTCAACTCTTCCCTGAGGTGGAAGCATATTCCGTCTTCTGTCATTGAACGTGGGTAGTTATTTCCAGGTTAACTACCCTAACTAGCAGTGCTTCAGTTCAGTACAGTCTGGTTCTTGTATACAGTCACAAGTTAGTCTCCTGAAAGGCTTTATGAAATAATGTCTCAGTCATGCCACAATCTTCACTCAGTAAATCAAATTCATGCTTGAACAAGGCAGTCAGAGACTAACATCCTGCGACACCCCTGAATTCAACATTTTTCCCTGACCTACACATATTTGTGCCTCTGGCTTCCTTAAAATGTTGCTTTTGTGACTGTATCTCATCAGGTTTCAGAGATGTGTACAGTGACACAACTAGGACCAAGGCATTTACAGACTGCAGCATCCCATGACTTGTGCATAGCTTTGACCTTTCAGGGTAAGTCAAAGCTATGCACTAGCTCTGACCATAGATCAAAGCTAGTGTATAGGTTGATCAAAGCACTAGCTTTGATCTACGATCTTACTCACACTGGCCTTCTCACTTGTCTTTCTATCCTATCCTCTTCCTGAGTGTACAAAAGGGCAGCTAACCGCTGCAGCTAACTTCAACCGATAAGATGGCACCTTCATGGTTTCTTAAACAAACACAACTTTCTTACGTTGGAAAATTTTTTATTCTTTTCTACTATCAAATTGGTTTTTAAGTGTTTGCATGGTCATGTTTCACCTCTGTTCTCTGGACTGATTCATAGACTCCTGAGCTCTGGTAGAGCAACCACACGAGCCTCAGCAAGTGGCAACTGTATTGTTCCCAGGTGTAACAACTCATTCGGACAGTCTGCCTTCTCAGTAAAGGGAGCAAACCTGTGGAACTCTTTGCCCATGCATCTACAAGTTGTGCAACTGTGCAATGAGCAATGTGATTGTTATGTCCATGTCAAATAAATAAACAGAAACATAACTCCTGTAACTCTACAACGCTAGCAGTGAGACGACTCACCATCACGACGACCACTAAGAAGAGTTTTGTTTCAGGCAGTTCTATTGTGTAGCTGTGCATTCATTACTTTGAAGGGACGTGTCAGGAGGCAGAGCATTGTGGGTAACTGTCTTGTGTGTTGTTCTGGACACAAACACTGTAGCCGTGCTAACAGAATTCATTCACCGCTGGTCTGACTTCCTGTAGGTTAGGGTGCTAGGCTGAAATTCAGTGTGGCTCAGCGAAATAGTGATTATTGGCACACTCTGGGCTCGACACTCTGCCCTGTGGACGTGGGATGACCTCTGCAGGACGGGGGGGCTCAGTGATTGATTAGCTGGCCTTAGAGGACCACCGCTCCCCCACTGGCTAGGGCATATGGAGCTGTGTATCCTATGGACAGCTGTGTCGGCAACACCGTGTGTGTGTGTGTGTGTGTGTGTGTGTGTGTGTGTGTGTGTGTGTGTGTGTGTGTGTGTGAGAGAGAGAGAGAGGGAGAGATTCTATTGGTCATTTCAGTGTCATGTCCTCCTTTGTGGTTCATCCTTGCAAACAGTTGTGTTACTGCGACACGGCAGTGTGTGTGTGTGTATGTGTGTGTGTGTGTGTGTGTGTGTGTGTGTGTGTGTGTGTGTGTGTGTGTGTGTGTGTGCAGCCTGTAACATGGTGTTGTGAGTTTTTCATTAACACACAGTATCATCAAACTTTCTTCAACACAATCTTGAATGAACCTCGGCCGATGGAGCTCAGACTCGATCTGGATTGTTAGCCGCATTCTAAACCTGGAAAAAGGTCAGCAAACAGCTGCTAACCTGTTAGCAATCCAGACAGATTAATGGATTAATGGGTTTATTTGTTTATAAATGTTTTTTTCTCATGATTCCTGCTTTGGCTGAGCGTATCGTTGTCCTATTCAGAAATGAAGGACCATGTTGCTGATACTGCTGGGGCATTCCCTACAGCAGATTTATAATAATAATAATAATAGTAATAGTACTAATAATCCATCCATCCATCTTCTACTGCTTATCCGTAGTCGGGTCGCGGGGGCAGCAGCTTCAACAGGGAGCCCCAAACTTCCCTTTCCCCCCACATCCACCAGCTCTGACTGGTGGATCCCAAGGCGTTCCCAGGCCAATGTTGAGATGTAATCCCACCACCTGGTCCTGGGTCTGCCCCGAGGTCTCCTCCCACCTGGACGTGCCAGAAACACCTCCCTAGGGAGGCACCCCAGAGGCATCCGCACCAGATGCCCAAACCACCTCAACTGACTCCTTTCCACGCGAAGGAGCAGCGGCTCTACTCTGAGCCCCTCGTGAACAGCAGTGTTTCTCACCCTATCTCTAAGGGAGACACCAGCTATCTGCCTGAGAAAGAAAGACCATTTCAGCCGCTTGTATCCGCGATCTGGTTCTTTGGGTCATGATCCATCGCTCATGACCATAGGTGAGGGTAGGAACGATGATTGAACGGTAGATGGAGAGCTTCGCCTCTCGGCTTAGCCCCCTCTTTGTGACAACAGTGCGGTAAAGTGACTGCAATACCGCTCCTGCTGCCCCAATTCTCCATCCAATCTCACGCTCCATTGTTCCCTCACTCGTGAACAGGACCCCAAGATACTTAAACTCCTTCACTTGTGGAAGGACCTCATCCCCCACTCAGAGAAGGCAGTCCACTGGTTTCCTGCTGAGGACCATGGCCTCAGATTTGGAGGTGCTAATCCTCATCCCTGCCGCTTCACACTCAGCTGCAAACCGGACCAGTGAGCGCTGCAGGTCACAGGCTGATGACGCAAACAGGACCACATCATCTGCAAAAAGCAGCGATGCAATCCTCAGGCCACCAAACTGTAACCCCTCCTCACCACAACTACGCCTCGATATCCTGTCCATGAAAATCACAAACAGAATTGGTGATAAAGCGCAGCCCTGGCGAAGGCCAACAGCTACTCGGAACAAGTCCGACTTACTGCCGAGAACCCGAACGCAGCTCTCACTTTGGGCGTACAGAGATTGGATGGCCCTGAGGAGAGGCCCCCTCACCCCATACTCCCGCAGTACCTCCCACAGTATATCCCTGGGGACCCGATCGTACGCCTTCTCCAAGTCAACAAAACACATGTCGACTTGATGGGCATACTCCCAAGCCCCCTCTAGGATCCCTGTGAGAGTAAAAAGCTGGTCCGTTGTTCCACAACCAAGATGGAACCCACATTGTTCCTCCTCAATCTGAGGTTTGACAATTGGCCGGACCCTCCTTTCCAGCACCTTGGAGTAAACTTTCCCAGGGAGGCTGAGGAGTGTGATGCCCCTGTAGTTGGCACACACCCTCTGGTCCCCCTTTTTAAAAAGAGGAACCACCACCCCAGTCTGCCACTCTTTCGGCACTGTCCCAGACTTCCACGCAATGTTAAAGAGGCGTGTCATCCACGACAGCCCCTCAACACCCAGAGCCTTCAGCATTTCCGGATGAATCTCATCACCACCCGAGGCTTTGCCACCGTGAAGTTGTTTAACTACCTCGGTGACTTCGCCCCGAGAGATTGACTCGAATTCCCCATCATCCTCCAGCTCTGCCTCTGCAACAGAGGACGGGTCAGTTGGGGTAGTTGGATTCAGGAGTTCCTCAAAGTGTTTCTTCCACTAACCGACAACCTCCTCTGTCGAGGTCAACAGTGTCCCATCCTTGCCGTATACAGCTTGGATGGGAAGCGACCCTCTCATCCACCGGGGTAAACTCCAACACAGCGGCGCTCAGCCGGGGGCTTGTGAGTATCCCCACACCTGCCCTGCGCAACTGACGCAACTCCGGTCCAACCCCTACCCAGGAGTTTGGATCCAGAACCGAGGCTATGCGTGGAGGTAAGCCCCCCCAGATCCAACTGGTAATGCTCCACCTCCAACACAACCTCCGGCTCCTTCCCCGCCAGTGAGGTGACATTCCACGTCCCCAAAGTCAGCTTTTGCCACCCGGGTCCGGTCCGTCGTGACCCCCTGTCGTCACTGCCACCCATATGGCAGCGCACCCGACTCCATCGGTCTACCCTGCGGGTGGTGGGTCCACAGGGGCAATAATAATAGTAATAAATAATAATAAGGGATTAATTACATTTATATAGCGTTTTTCTGGACACTCAGAGATGTTTTATCAAGTCTTGTCTCATTTCAAAGGTGAATATTAATTCTTTTTCAGCATGTTGGAAATCTGGATGACACACACTGGTTTTTAATGTACATACAACATATAAACACATCTTTAATTGGTTCCAGGGGACGTAATGCAAGTTAAAAAAACAACACAAGTTGAATTAACTCAATTCCAGGCTAAACTGTAGATAACCATAACCATTAATGAATGACAAACAATTATATATTTTTTAATATAGTACAGAAAAAAGGTCTCCGTCTTGTCTTCAGCCTCTTCTCCCTCATTGTGGGTCACGGGGGTTGCTACGGGATAATAATATGATATTATATGTTTTATTCTTATTTATTGTACAGTAACATGATGTTATGTGTTTTCAATGATTTACTAGTGATTTTGTGATTCCAGTATTTGTGGCTGACGACGTAAATGTAGTAAATTGACACAAAGGTGATTTTTTAAAAAAAACAACTGACATATAATCGAGAACAACGTAACTGGAAACGACATAAGCTGTGTTTGAAAACATGAACACACAGTTCTTGTGCCGAATTTCAACCAAAAGCCATCTCGTGCTTAGAAAAGTCTTGGAACTACACATAAATACATATTTTTTTGTGAACAAAATGATAGACAGCATCATATTTATTGTGTTTATGAAACTTTTAATCTATAACCACAATTTTCATGTGTCTAAAATTAAGCTAAGATTAACCAAAGTGCTGTAATATGTTAAAAAGTCTCAGAATGGGCAAGACAAAGCATCAGAATATGAGGAACTGTAGTCAAACTGGTGTAGTATCATGTTTGTGTTACCATTCACTATTCACCATTTCAAATAACTAACAATCTACCATTAAAAACTGGACGGAAGCTCCTGCAGACGTCCCACATCCGGCGTGTGACCGTCCACATGATCATCTATCAATCAGCCCATCACACAAACGCTTGCACCAGCAAGTCCTAAATGGACTGACTTCATATTTTAATTTAGTGCATGTGGTTTTAAAGTGGGACGGTGGTTGTGTGTGGGGGGGGTGAGCCATGTAGCAGAAGAAAAGGGAAAAAAAAGGTGATTTGCCAAGGTAGGTTCAAGTGGATATGTGTCTGGGGTTAAAAGTGAAAGTAATTCATTACGTGGAGATAGTGCTCGCTGATATTCCTCATCTTGACGCTTGGCCATGTGGCAGTTGAGAGGGGTGAGGTGAATGTGAGGGTAAAATGTCCGGCGGTGGTTGGGAAAGGGCCGTGGGGGGGGTGAGCACCGTCTAACGCTCCATTGGAGGAGGAGGAGGGATGGCGATGAAGGGATAAGGGCCAAATTGATGGTCATATTTTACTTGGGGTCAGTGTGGAGCGTGCTGTCCAACACTGTAATTACAAGTTTGGTTGGAGGAGACGGAGGAAGAGAGACAGCGGTCTTTGTCACGGCGGTGAATGAATAGCTAGGCTTAATTGAGTGGTAACCTCTGAAGCTGTTGTGCTAACACTGCAGAGAGAGGAGGAGATGGAGGGAGAGACGGGAAGAGAGGAGAAAAGTGCTGATAAGAGCTTTTGTGCTCATCACTTTGCTGCTCTCTCCCCCCCACACCCTCCTGAAAGAAAGCATCTGAGTGGATTCTCTGACTATCCTCCACATCCGTGTGTCTCGTGTCCGCTGTGGATGTGGACTCTGATCACGTCAGGTGTGGTGATGTGATGAGAATGCGTTGTGAGGTCTCGTTGCTCGGCCAATCGCAGCATCTAAACGGCTGGAGCGTTCAGGAAATCACATCTTTGTTTGGATGCTGAGGTCACATGACCACCGGATCGACCATCCAGAAAATGTAGACGTGCATGTGGGTCAGGTTGACCCGTTCACGGCTAAAGGAGGATGTAAGAAGGCCAACTCATGCATCTGTTATTGCAGTTCTAACACAAATAATTCAGTCATTTGTTTCACTTTATTTTCTCTGTTCTTCCAAATATAATCATTTACATTTAGACCTCGCAGCTGGATACCTCGAAACCCTGACATGATCACTGTGTTCTCCCCCTTTGACATGAAATCTGTCTGAAAATTTGAATTCATCACACAAAAATCCTGAAAATTATACAGCAAGTCTAACATTGCACTAGGCGAGATGATAAAGTCATTCTGTTGTATTTGTTTGTTTAACCTGTGCACTGTAATCTGAGTTTGGCTCCAAAGTTTGAACAAACTAAAAGGTAAGCACAGAAAGTAAAAATAAATAAACAATAAATGAAGAAAAAAACATAAAAATAAATAGATTTCTGTTTCCAAAGAGATATAAAGATACCAAAGTGTGAACTCAGAGGTCTGTTCTGTTAGACGGGCCAACTCCGCCTCACACGACCAGTCCATGACAAAAACAGTTCCTCTGTTCACACAGTTACTGGAGACCAGAGGCAGGACATAGAGGCAGGGTCAAGGTTAGGGTCAGGGTCAAGGTTAGGGTCAGGGTCAAGGTTAGGGTCAGGGTCAAGGTTAGGGTCGGAGTCAGGGTCAAGGTCAACGTTAGGGTCATGGTTAGGGTAGGGTTACAATGAGGGTTAGGGTTAAGATTAGGGCTCTGTGATTGGCTGTAGACTGGATCCTGTGGAGGCTGTGGTGGAGAGGAGGACTCTGAACAAACTGTTATCCATCATGGAGAACCAACCATCACCCTCTCCACCACACACTGGATATTCTCCCTGTTCTGTGTGTCTGAATGCTTATTAGGGCTAGGAGTTGGGTTAGGGTTATTTAGGGTCAGGGACAGGGACAGGGTTAGGGTTAGGATCAGGATTTGGGTTAGGATCAGGGTTAGTGTTAGGGTTAGGGTCAGGATAAGGGTTAGGATCAGGATTTGGGTTAGGATCAGGGTTAGTGTTAGGGTTAGGGTCAGGATTAGGGTTAGGATCAGGATTTGGGTTAGGATCAGGGTTAGTGTTAGGGTTAGGGTCAGGATTAGGGTTAGGATCAGGATTTGGGTTAGGATCAGGGTTAGTGTTAGGGTTAGGGTCAGGATTAGCGTTAGGATCAGGATTTGGGTTAGTATCAGGGTTAGGGTTGTGGTCAGGATCCGTTCTTGCTCAAGAGCACCTCAGCTGTACTCAGGAGGTGAACCAGCATCCCTCCAGCTACAGGTTCACACTCTCTGGGCAGGTTTTGAACCGCCAACCTGGTCCTCAAGCTGAGTCTTCGTGGACTGAACTATTGTCGCCCCCCCACAAAAAATAAGAACAACCACCCAAAAAATATTTAGAGATCATTTTTAAAAATTAAATACATAAATAAAGCATGTAAAAGATAAAAGTACATAAATAAATAAATGGACTACCTGAAGGAGCTACTTGTATAATCCTCTGGTCTTGATGGAGTTCTGTTCTTTCTACAGAGAGTGGACGGAGTCTCCATGGCAGCTGAGGGACAGATCTGCTTTGATGACTCAAGCACCTTTGGAGAGACGCTGCCGCCGTGTTGCTGGACCCACATGTCCTGAAAAGAGTCACCTTTAACGCTTCTCTCCATCTCCAGAGCCAGTTTTCTGTCTATTCACTCTCTCCTTCCTATCTATCCATTTTCAATTCTTTGCTCCAATTTCCACTTCACATCCCAGCCCGTGTGATTGTGGCATCTCGACTCAATTTTGGCAGACATTTCTTTTCATTTTCTTTTCTCATCTCCGGTTTTTATTTTTGGCCTCGTGCTCCTAAAGCCCACAAACACCCGCCCACCCACCGCCATCTCTTCCTCCGCTCTCCTCAGTCTTTTTCTGCAATCAGCTCGTCATTTAGGATGGCTTGTTTCTTTCAATGTTCTGAGGTAATGGCGGAGCATAACGGGTCTGCCGTCTGAGAGAATGAGGGAACAATTTGTTCCCTTCGCAGTGAGTGGGGACAGTTGTGATCAAGGCTGTGATCTGCAAACGCACAGGCCTAGTCGCGCACATACACACACACACACACACACACACACACACACACACACACACACACACACACACACACATGCACACACAAACACGCACACAAAACGGTGATGATGAGGCCATTTCCTCCCTCATCTCCAGATCCTCATCTAACCGCTAATGAAAAACACGACAATTACCCACAACTCTTTTCACCTCCGCCTTCAGCAGCAGTAATCTCGGTGCCGATATGCAGTCAGCTTGTCATTTTACCTCCGCTGTCCCTTCCTCTTTCCCATCTGTCCGTCCCGTCTCTCCTGTCCATTTGGAGAGGACCTTGGGCACCGGGAGTGTTCACCGACAATGATGACTGCTGCTGCTGGCCGGTCATGAGAATGATTGGAATTAGAGATATGATATAGCATTACGTACACCAACCAGGGAGGGAAAGGCAAAGGCGACGCTGAGGGTAATGAACAGTGGATTACGAGTGAGTAATGAAGCACTGAGGATTATCACTTGGCACCAAGGGACAATCATGAGGTCTTCATTTTGTTAGTGGGGTCAATACGTGTGTGTGTGTGTGTGTGTGTGTGTGTGTGTGTGTGTGTGTGTGTGTGTGTGTGTGTGTGTGTGTGTGTGTGTGTGTGTGTGTGTGTGCATCCTCTAGTCCAGAATCAGATTCAAATACGACTTTGTTTGAGCAAAAATCTTAAATTGAAAGGGGAGTTAAATGATTTCAGGATTCTGGACATTTTTCCACCACACAAACATTTTTTAGGCCATTTTTGGAACTTTTGATATTAGTCTCTATATACCACATTAAAAATGATTTAACATACACATGCTTGGTATGTTTATCTTCAGCACAACTTCAGTTATATGAAGAGATAGTTTTTATTTCCCCTGTAACTTATTATATTGACATAGTGGGGCAAAATAGACACAAACAGTCAAATTCGGAAATGGAAAAATTTTATTTTATTGCACATAAAAACCAAAAACATGCTCATTGAATTGATTTTGAGCTCCAAAAAGGTTGCCACAGGCTCCTGACATAACTATATTCAGTTTGTGTCACTTGTGCCACTCTTCAAAGGAGTTTTTCAAAATAAGACGCATGTTTGCGTCACATGACAAAATGCACCAATCACGGTACATGTTTGTATCACGTGACAAAATGCACAAATCGCAAGACGTGTTGGAATCACGTGAATACACGCATCACCGCTTGTACGATGGCGACTACACGGACAGAAACACAGCGTCTGCCGTCTGACGATAAGGAGCCGTTTGAACCACTTGTCATAGATCAAATGTAAACAATCAGATCTCCGGTTTTCCGGGGTCAATCGGCTCCAAATAAAAACCGGAAGACAGTTTCACATCTATACTGTCACGGAAACATGCGCACAGCAGTCCACATGACTTTATTTGTTAAGAATGGTTTAAAAACATCATGTGATCTGATCACGGGGGTGTGGTCACAGGGCTGTAAGGGTTAAAAATGATTAGAACTGAACGAGTCCTATCCGGTTTTGTCTACACTCGCTGCATAAATACCTGCGAGCACGTTTGGTGATGCAGTTCAACGCGGTGCACATGACAGTGCATCCCCCCCTGTGGCTTTTCTAGCTCTCTGCACCAGGTGACAGCAAGGTGTCAGTCCGGATGGCACTTTAATTAATTTTGTTTGTCCTGCTCACTGATAGTCATGGGCTACTGGGTATCCATGTCCCTGCTGCAGAGGAGTGTTTGGATCAGCCAACCTAGAGCGTGTGGCGGTAGGTGAAGACGTGGTTTAAGGTCGGGTTCAGGTGACAGTGAGACGGGGGGTGAAGGTCAGGCTAATGGCTAATAGCTGTCATGGTAGGTTCAGGGTAAGTTACCTGGATGGAGATTTGTGTACTTAGGAAATGATGCAACCACAACTGTGTGTGTGTGTGTGTGTGTGTGTGTGTGTGTGTGTGTGTGTGTGTGTGCATCCCTCTCTGTGAGGACCATCATGGAATATTAACCTTGGGGAGTGAAGACCTTTTTGCAAAGTGAGGACATTTATGTTGATCCTCACTATTTCCACGGTAAAGGGCTCCAGGAGTGAGTTATGTGTTCCTCATAGAGGTCTTCAGAAAAGTGATAAAATTATGCATTTGAGATGCATTTAAAAGCCTTTAATTTTCTCCAAAACCCATGGTGCGACCTTTAACCCTTTGTGTTTTATGT
Organism: Antennarius maculatus; assembly: GCA_013358685.1. Lineage (NCBI taxonomy): Eukaryota > Metazoa > Chordata > Actinopteri > Lophiiformes > Antennariidae > Antennarius > Antennarius maculatus. The sequence goes on from CM023613.1 coordinate 892,325, forward strand.
GTGCACTGAGTTAAAACAATATGTAAAAATATTGTTGTGCCATTTTAGTAATTGCCCCTCTTGATTGACTGTCGGACCATTTCCCACTGGTAAGGGGAATTCACTACGTCAGAATTCAAAATCATTCATTCATCTTCTATCTGCTTCATCCGTTGTAGCGGGAGCTGGAGTCTAACCGAGGGACACCCAAGGCATGACGCCAGTGCACCACGGAGCCACAGACATGCAGACAAACATGCACACACTCACACCTATGGTCAATGTGTAATGGCCAATCAACATGGAGTGCATGTTTGTGGAGGTGGGAGGAAGCCGGAGAACCCAGAGAGAACCCACGCAGACATGGGGAGAACATGCAAACTCCACACAAAGCGGGATTCGAACCCGGAACCGCCTTGCTATGTGGCAACAGCGCTACCCACTGCACCACCGTGCTGCAAAATCAATGAATTCAAAATCAATGAATCTATGGTTCAGAGGTGGAGGAAGCAGGAGAATGAGTTGTGCCAAATAATAAGACAAAAAAGAGTTTCAAGTTTATTTCTGTACATGTCCCAAACTGGGCAATTCTTAACTTAGCAGTTACTAATAAAACTCTGAAAACACAACAAATGTACATAAACATGAACAAAGACAAATACATAATCCCAAGATACGGGTTGCAGTACTTAAAAATTAAAATGCATAAAAAAATAATAAAATGCATAATCCCCCCCCCCCCACACACACACACACACAAGTCCCACTTATCACTAACAGCTGTCCTCTGAAACCACCTAAAACAACCGCTGCCTCCTCCTGTTCTGTGACTAGAAGCAGGTACAGATGAAAATCTAAACCAGGTGGTTTTGGCCTCAGGAGCCTCTAACCTCTGGCCAGAAGGCGAAAGGATGTGTTCCACATTTAGTGGGTGGTAGCTATCTGATAAATTTAAATATAATAATATATTCCACATTTAGTGGGTGGTAGCTATCTGCCTTAACATCCCAGTTTTTACCCTACAACCTTGCTGTCCCCCCCTCACAACACTGTTAAGGGCATTCTTGTGTTGAGCACCAAGGTTACCGTGCCAACAGATGACAGCAAAGGAAATGCCAGACTCTATGAAAGCTCTGTAGAACAAAACCATCAGCGACTTGTCCTACTGAAGCTGGGCTGGCTTCCTGAACCTGGAGGGAACAAAGCCAGGTGGGCGGAGGTGGAGGACCAACTTGAACAATGGATTCTTAAAGAACAGCCTTGGGAAGCATCTCCACAGTCATAACTTGACTGAAGGCAAATGCGCTGAAAAATACATTTCGCTTTATGTGTGGCTGAAGTAAAAACATTGACCCCGTAATTGAGACTGCGCCTAAAAATCCGGTGCACCTTGGTGCGTAAGTAAAATACGGTATGTCAAACACATAACCAAAGAACGCTGGTGTCCTCTCCTGTTGTCTATAAACAGCATTGATTATTGGACCAGAGCATGTTAGGCTACAGAAAGACTAGATAAATACAATCAGACAACTGACGGAATGAAATAATAAGAAATTTCCATTTTTATTTTTTATTTCTGTACTTACTGTACTTACTGATAGCTTTAACTCTACAGTGGATTTCCCAGACATGGGACCTGAAGTCTATTTTATACTTAAACCCCATTTCTTTTGATTTTGTACATGTTCATGTGAACACATGTTCCAAGAAGCCAAGACAATGGATCAAGTGTACGGTTGTCCACTGATGGAGAACTCACCAGAGACAAAGTCAAGACATGAAGGTCTGCAAAGAGGCAAATGTGGAATTATTACACAACCTAGAAAAGAAAATGATAAATAAACATACATGACATGAACCGTTACTATAAAGATGATGTAACCAGTAATCATTGGCACTATTATCTCTGCCAGACAGTCAACCTCAAACAGAGTCAGGGGAGCACACGGAGGTCACGGATGTAAATTACATGCCTTCAGCCTTTCATCAAGTATCAGCAGGAAAAACTGCAATAAGAGAGATTTCAGGCAAAATAACAGGGTGACCAGTGAGCCGTTATCAATAAGGCATATGATGAGAATTATATGATTTATATTTATTGTTATGGAACGTTTACAAAAATATCTGTGCAGATGTAAAAATGTAGATTACTGTAAACGCAGAAGAAGAGCTGTAGTAGCACCACATATCTTCATAACCAATGAATCGTGGCTTCTTCCAGTGGCTGTAAAGATGTTGTAATCCAGGAACGTCTCTGTTTTTCAGATATAGTTAATTGTATGGACAACTTAAGTGTGTGAAGTCAAAGCAGCATTGCACTGAACAGAATCTAAGAAGACATTTCTGAAACCATATTTACATTATAGACAGCGGGGAAAAGAAGAGAGTGTTTCCGTGAAAGAGAAGAAGTCAGTTTGTTAGTGACAGGGACAGTTAAAGCTCAAATAGGTGAACTAAACATCACTTATTTCAGTTGTTGGTGTTTCTATACAATAATTTGACTCAGATTCAGAGGAAGGTAAAGTTAGTTTCCAGAGAATAGCGGATTATTTCTGTATTAACTTTTTTTTCACACACGTTAGACGACAGATGCTGAGGTGATGTCTGCTAACTCATGGAGGTAGCTGCTCGGTGACATTATGTGTTAGAGTTAGCTGTCATGTGTTAATAATTGCACTTTTTCATTCCTTTTTTTTCACAATACTGAAAGGGTTCAACATTTCATTTTTGCTTGAAATACTGAATTAGTTACCTGTCATCGTGCAGTGATAGGATACAATGGTCTCAATGTGTGTTATCTCATCAGAAAGCGGGAATTGTATGTCAATCTGACGCACATGAAATAATGGTGATAATAATCTGAAAATTAAAAGAAAACAGTTACTTAACTACTTTAACCAGAAACTAAACCAATAACATCCCTACGGACATGTTCAGGATTGTGTGTGTGTGATATAGATATAGATATAGATATATAGATAACAGCGAGCTCTGTGGCTTTGATACTCTACTATAGTCTGGGTTTGTTGGACCACACTGAGCCTCATGACCTTATTTTTTGTATTTTTTTGTTACTTTTGTCTATTTCTTTTGTTTCCATGAAAAAATTTCGTATCAGGATTCTTTACATTCTCCAGTCCGTCCAGTCTAATTTCAACACGTTACACACATTAACAATAGACTTCTAATTTTTATAGTTTTGTAATTATCTGCGCTTTATATTTGATTTTTAAATGGAAAGATGATTTCAAGGTGACTGAAACTTTTCATTTTCTCCCAAGCATACATCCAAAAATATTAGCTCTACTCTGTCCTACCACACAGATACACAAAACACTGGAGAACTGGCTTCACAATATTGGAATGACTTGTCACCAGCTGACTTTATGTCAGTATGTTAACATTCATCTGATGAAATCAAATGTATCTGTACAGTGTTTAAATCTGCTCTGTAGTTTCAAATAATTTAGTCCAAATTGAAGTCTAAAATTTGCTAAACATTGTCTGTCCGTCCATGCATCAATCCAGCCATCCGTCATGACAATAAGGCCAAATGAGTTGTTTGTGATCCACCGCTACACAAGGTCTAAGGAAAGATCCTCGGTAGTTTTCAATATAAATATGGAAAAGTTTGAAAAGTTAGGCTTTTACCAATTTCCTGGAGCCACACATCTGAATCTGAACCAGTGCATTATGGGAGTTTACCTCCTTAATGTCCCTAGCTCCACCACAAAGATTTACAAAGAAGAACCCACAAACAAGTAGGTTTGGTAGTTTGGTCTGGAAGGTACCCCCCAAAAGACACCATTAAAAACACAAAACTGGCAGCAAATGCATGTATAATAAACATCCATAGTTCAGACAAACATCCTAAGAACAAATGATGACTTACAAGCTGAAAGTGTCACACTGCTTAATTCAAGTTGTCATTTAGTCAGAAATGTGGCCCGAACCTAATGGTTTACTGGTTTCATGGAGAAGTGAATAACTGTCAAAAAGACAGTGCCAGCAGTCATCTCAACCACCTGCTTTCACGTCCTAACTGACCGTTTTTCCAGTGTGAACGAGCCACTTTGGGTCTCACATCGGTGCATTTTCTCTATCAGTTTAATAAACTGGGGGGAACACAGAGTCTTCATTATCTCTGACAAAAAGTCTCAGCTCCCAGCCAGTGATTGTAGCTGTCAGCTCCACAGAGGCCTCACGTGTGAATGAATATGTTCAAAGACTATTTAAGACTCTGCTGGTCTAGAAATTACTTTATCATCCATTTTTCCTGTTCCAAAATATGCAAAAATTAAAATCTTTTTTCTTCGGTTGGAATTTGTTTCAGTTAGATCTCTACTAGTGAAGTTGTTCAACATTTGAACCTGTTTTTCCTCTTACTGACTGTAGAATGACCGGTTAATACAGTTTTTTTTTTTTCGTTCTTGAAAAAAATATTTGACCTCATGTTTCACTTCCAGTCATTCACTGGACTCGGGATGAGAGCAGAGAGAAGTAGCGTCTATCAGCAGCAGTTAGGAAAAGGGAAGTCTCCTAGTCACTATGTAATCATAACAGGTAAACACTGCAGTAAGTCAATCTGACAAATGTCTGATTTAGACATGAACTCATTGGCTGCAGTCATTTTCAGAGCAGTGTGTTCCTGTACTGCCAGCGCTTTGTAGCAATGTTGACCTATGGGAGAAGAACAATGAAGATCTGCTGTTCAACAATAAATGACATGGTGGAAGTTATTCTTGTCTTATTTCATGTAGTGTCTAAGTAGGAGGCATAATCCTTACCTACAGTGATATAACTGTCATAAAGCAGAGGTGTAGTGCTGTGGTACTGTTTACTGTAGGGTAGGGATATATCTATAATTATAGTCTATAGTATATAAACTAATTAATGTAGCCGCAAGAGGGCACAAGCTAGTGTCTTATTGTGCCGGTCCCAAGCCCGGATAAATACAGAGGGTTGCATCAGGAAGGGCATCCGGCGTAAAACTTTTGCCAAATCAAAGATGCGAATCAATCCTATGACTTCCATACCAGATCGGTCGAGGCCCGGGTTAACAACTACTGCCATCGGCGCTGTTGACCTACAGGGCGCCGGTGACCTACAGGGCGCCGGTGGAAATTGGATTACTGTTGGTCGAAGAAGGAGAGGAGGAAAGTGCATTCGCACGAAGGAAGAGAAGAGGAGCGCCAAGAGTATAGGACTGAGAGTAGGGACGTTGAATGTTGGAACTATGACAGGAAAAGGTAGAGAGTTGGCTGACATGATGCAGAGGAGGAAGGTAGACATACTGTGTGTCCAGGAGACCAGGTGGAAAGGTAGCAAGGCTAGAAGTTTAGGAGCAGGGTTCAAGTTGTTCTATCATGGTGTAGATAGGAAGAGAAATGGAGTAGGAGTTATCTTGAAGGAGGAGTTTGTTAGGAATGTCCTGGAGGTAAAAAGAGTGTCAGATAGAGTAATGAGTCTGAAGCTAGAAATAGAAGGTGTGATGTTCAATGTTGTTAGTGGGTATGCTCCACAGGTAGGATGTGAGCTGGAGGAGAAGGAGAAATTCTGGTTGGACTTTGATGAAGTGATGCAGAGCATACCTAGAAGTGAGAGAGTTGTCATTGGTGCAGACTTCAATGGACATGTTGGTGCAGGTAACAGAGGTGATGAGGAGGTGATGTGCAGGTTTGGTATCCAGGAGAGGAACGCAGAAGGACAGATGGTAGTTGACTTTGCAAAAAGAATGGAAATGGCTGTAGTGAATACTTTCTTCCAGAAGAGGCAGGAACATAGGGTGACCTATAAGAGTGGTGGTAGGAGCACACAGGTAGACTACATCTTGTGTAGACGGCGTAACCTGAAGGAGATCAGTGACTGTGAAGTAGTGGTAGGTGAGAGTGTAGCCAAACAGCATAGGATGGTGGTGTGTAGGATGACTCTGGTGGTGAGGAAGATGAAGAGGGCAAAGGCAGAGCAGAGGACGAAATGGTGGAAGATAAAAAAGGAAGAGTGTTGCATGACTTTTAGGAAGGAGTTAAGACAGGCTCTGGGTGGTCAGGAGGTGCTTCCAGATGACTGGACAACTACAGCTAATGTGATCAGGGAGACGGGTAGGAGAGTACTTGGTGTGTCATCTGGAAGGAAAGTAGATAAGGAGACTTGGTGGTGGAATGAGGAGGTACAGGAGTGTATTCAGAGAAAGAGGTTAGCTAAGAAGAAGTGGGACACTGAGAGGACTGAGGAGAGTAGACAGGAGTACAGGGAGATGCAGCGTAAGATGAAGGTAGAGGTAGCAAAGGCCAAACAAGGAGCTTATGATGACTTGTATGCTAGGTTGGACAGTAAGGAGGGAGAGACTGATCTATACAGGCTGGCAAGACAGAGAGATAGAGATGGGAAGGACGTGCAGCAGGTTAGGGTGATTAAGGATAGGGATGGAAGTCTATTGACAGGTGCCAGCAGTGTGATGGGAAGATGGAAAGAGTACTTTGAAGAGTTGATGAACGTGGAAAATGAGAAAGAACAAAGACTAGAAGAGGTGACTGTTGTGGACCAGGAAGTAGCAAAGATTAGTCAGGATGAAGTGAGGAGGGCACTGAAGAGTGGAAAGGCAGTCGGTCCTGATGATATACCTGTAGAGGTTTGGAAGTGTCTAGGAGAGGTGGCAGTAGAGTTTCTGACTGGGTTGTTCAACAGGATCTTAGATAGTGAGAAGATGCCTGAGGAGTGGAGGAGAAGTGTGCTGGTGCCCATTTTTAAGAACAAGGGAGATGTGCAGAGTTGTGGCAACTACAGAGGAATAAAGCTGATGAGCCATACAATGAAGTTATGGGAAAGAGTAGTGGAAGCTAGACTAAGGGCAGAAGTGAACATTTGTGAGCAGCAGTATGGTCTCATGCCAAAAAAGAGTACTACAGATGCAGTATTTGCTTTGAGGATGTTGATAGAGAAGTACAGAGAAGGCCAGACGGAGCTGCATTGTGTTTTTGTAGATCTGGAGAAAGCTTACGACAGGGTGCCCAGAGAGGAACTGTGGTATTGTATGAGGAAGTCTGGAGTGTCAGAGAAGTATGTTAGAGCGGTGCAGGACATGTATGAGGACTGTAAGACAGTGGTGAGGTGTGCTGTAGGTGTGACAGAGGAGTTCAAGGTGGAGGTGGGACTGCATCAGGGATCAGCTCTGAGCCCCTTCTTGTTGCTATGGTGATGGACAGGCTGACAGACGAGGTTAGACAGGAACCTCCATGGACTATGATGTTTGCAGATGACATTGTGATCTGCAGTGAGAGCAGGGAACAGGTGGAGGAGAAGCTAGAGAGGTGGAGGTTTGTCCTGGAAAGGAGAGGGATGAAGGTTAGCCGCAGTAAGACAGAGTACATGTGTGTGAATGAGAGGGACCCAAGTGGAAGAGTGAGGTTACAGGGAGAAGAGATCAAGAAGGTGGAGGATTTGAAGTACTTAGGGTCAACAGTCCAGAGCAATGGAGAGTGTGGAAAAGAGGTGAAGAAACGTGTACAGGCAGGATGGAACGGGTGGAGGAAAGTGTCAGGTGTGATGTGTGATAGAAGAGTTTCAGCTAAAATGAAAGGAAAGGTGTCCAAAACTGTGGTGAGACCAGCGATGTTGTTTGGTCTAGAGACAGTGTCACTGAGGAAAAGACAGGAGACAGAGCTGGAGGTAGCAGAGATGAAGATGCTGAGGTTCTCTCTGGGAGTGACCAGGAAGGATAGGATCAGGAATGAGTACATCAGAGGGACAGCACATGTTAGAGGTTTTGGAGATAAAGTCAGAGAGGCCAGACTGAGATGGTTTGGACATGTCCAGAGGAGAGATAGTGAATATATTGGTAGAAGGATGCTGAGTTTTGAACTGCCAGGCAGGAGGCCTAGAGGAAGACCAAAGAGGAGGTTTATGGATGTAGTGAAAGAGGACATGAAGGTAGTTGGTGTGAGAGAAGGGGGGGGGCATGGAGTCACAGATCAAGAGAGATGGCGAAGCGAGAAAAAAGCCCCCGGGTCTCTTTACGTGAACCGGAACAACCGGAACTGATATCCTGGAGTTTACATGTTGCGTCGTAAGCGTGTCTCTTCGCTGACGTCATTGTCGGGGGTCTTCAGCCAAACAAATGTGGTTAACAGCATACCTGCGGTACAGTACCGGCATTACCCTATACCGGTACCTACCGGAGGTGTGCCGGACGGAGCCTCTTGTCATGTTCTCTGATTGGTCCATCGCTGCCGGCGTACGTAGTGACGTAATACGTCCTATGTCTGTGGACAATGGTCGATCTGGCGGATCGCTGACTAAAGTCACACAAAAACATTTTTACAGATTTTGTAACTCAGTGAACACATAAGACGCTTCATGTTAAAAGGCGCAGCGTTGATTTTTGAGAAATTTTAAGGTTTTTAAACGCGTCTTATGGTGCGCAAAATACGGCAGCTACATATTTATATTTACAAGGTACGTTATTAACCGGTTCAGGAACTTTAGTTTTTTGTTCTAACCGGTTCAGGAACGTCAGTTTATGGGTGGAACGCAAAACCGGAAACGTTATAATTCTGTTTCTGTTTGGAATGAAAAAAAAAAAAAATTCTGGTTCAAAGCCCTGATCAAAATTAAAAAGAAAATGCTCTAAAACTGGAAACGGCTGGCAGCCAATGTGTTCAAATGCTTTGTTTCGTACATTTTAGGAAACCAACCATTTATTGGGGTAAATTGAGGCATTGCAAGGATTAAAAGAGGAATGAAATATTGAGTAGAGGATTAAGCAAATTGGAATATGTTTGGATTCCCAAATGTTCCTGACAAATAAAGAAAGGTGGAACCATCCAGAAGTCTCACCGAAGGAAAAGGAAAAACGAATAAATGATGGAGAAATGATGATGAACGTTCATTTGATCTACAGACTGATGCCAGGGAATGATGGTCCTCTGAAACGTGAATACACAACATGAGAGAATCACATGTGATTCATACATGTGCAGTAATTATCTACTTTTACAACATGAAGAATGGAACGCGTTGCGAAGCGTTTACACTGGTAATATTGATCAAATGCCAAAGCGGGGGTTGAAGAGCTGCGTATCATCGACGTCTCCACACACTTTGGTGAGACTCGTCCTTCAGAGAGCGGTCAGACCGCTGGAAAAACAGATGCAGGGAAGCAGATCCACAGGCTTTACTGCACCTTTGATTATTCATAGAAAATGCAGACTAGGGACTCGGGGAGTGAAGTGTGGGTGGGTGAAGGAAGTGAGAAAGAGGCAGGTGGAGGGGGTAGGGTAGGGGCATTGGTGTAAATAAATAAACAAATAAATAATAAACAATCACCCCACCCCTCGCTGCACACAGAGCGAGGAACCAATCGGCACCCTTGCTGAACGACCTGGAAATTGTGTGTAATGAGTAGGAAAAGATTAGAGGGAGCTCTTGCTAGGCCGTAAATTGACATTAGTAAAAGAAAACTCTTTTACTAGGCGGGCCCAACAGTCTCATTTAGAGAACAAAGGAGGAGAAAAACACCGTATTGGAGAATGGAGAGGGTAGTTTAGCAAGAATATTCCTGACTTTCACTTTAGTTGCATACCTTTCTTAGAGGAAGGAAGGGGACGGGAAAACACACTAAATGAAGTCTAATCAGGAAAATGAAAGGTCATGCTACGTGACTCTTTCCAGCCTGTGATTGGGTCAAATAAGACACTGCAGCTGACGGCTAACTGGCTTCTAGCTTCTGCTCCGACTGAGAGGAAGTCTCTACCAGCAGGTGGTGCTGCTTCATTTTCATCACACAAATCTACAAACTCCATGACGAGAGGAATGTAAGAACATACATGAAATACTTGATCCACACCAAACATTCTATTTTTATAGATACAGTAATCCCTCGTTACTCACGGTTAATTCGTTCCAGGACCACCCACAAAAAACAAAACTCCGCGACAGAACGACAAATTATTTATTTTATTATTTATGGTAATTTAAATGTCTCTGAACCCCCCCCCCCATACTGATATTAAACCCCCTTCTATCTGTATTACCTTTAAAACACTCTGATAGACTGTTTAAAACACTTTTGTGTCTCACGGAAGTCCGAGACTCACGGAACGTAGCACACTTCAGGATGCCGTCAGCCAATAGAATGCACATTTGGTATCACATGACTGCCTACTAAAAATACACACACACACACGCACACACGCATGCATGCACGCATGCACGCACGCACACACACACACACACACAGCCGTCCTAAAACATAGCACATCTCACACGCCTGTTTGTGTGTTTGTGTTTGTGTTGACTCCCATCGCGACGACAATTCTTGTAGCTGTGCAGTTGGAATTACAACTGCCCCACCGGCTCATAAGGGTAATAGCGTTGGCGATTACCCCGGCACGAGAGCAGATCGCCGGGTGGCAGAGAGGGGCCCGGTTATCACCAAACGACAAAAGATTGCATAATTTAGACTGCTCTTTTC
>CM023613.1:907774-952774 GCA_013358685.1 Antennarius maculatus
CTGTCCCTCTGATGTACTCATTCCTGATCCTATCCTTCCTGGTCACTCCCAGAGAGAACCTCAGCATCTTCATCTCTGCTACCTCCAGCTCTGTCTCCTGTCTTTTCCTCAGTGACACTGTCTCTAGACCAAACAACATCGCTGGTCTCACCACAGTTTTGGACACCTTTCCTTTCATTTTAGCTGAAACTCTTCTATCACACATCACACCTGACACTTTTCTCCACCCGTTCCATCCTGCCTGTACACGTTTCTTCACCTCTTTTCCACACTCTCCATTGCTCTGGACTGTTGACCCTAAGTACTTCAAATCCTCCACCTTCTTGATCTCTTCTCCCTGTAACCTCACTCTTCCACTTGGGTCCCTCTCATTCACACACATGTACTCTGTCTTACTGCGGCTAACCTTCATCCCTCTCCTTTCCAGGACAAACCTCCACCTCTCTAGCTTCTCCTCCACCTCTTCCCTACTCTCACTGCAGATCACAATGTCATCTGCAAACATCATAGTCCATGGAGATTCCTGTCTAACCTCGTCTGTCAGCCTGTCCATCACCGTAGCGAACAAGAAGGGGCTCAGAGCTGATCCCTGATGCAGTCCCACCTCCACCTTGAACTCCTCTGTCACACCTACAGCACACCTCACCACTGTCTTACAGTCCTCATACATGTCCTGCACCGCTCTAACATACTTCTCTGACACTCCAGACTTCCTCATACAATACCACAGTTCCTCTCTGGGCACCCTGTCATAAGCTTTCTCCAGATCTACAAAAACACAATGCAGCTCCGTCTGGCCTTCTCTGTACTTCTCTATCAACATCCTCAAAGCAAATACTGCATCTGTAGTACTCTTTTTTGGCATGAAACCATACTGCTGCTCACAAATGCTCACTTCTGCCCTTAGTCTAGCTTCCACTACTCTTTCCCATAACTTCATTGTATGGCTCATCAGTTTTATTCCTCTGTAGTTGCCACAACTCTGCACATCTCCCTTGTTCTTAAAAATGGGCACCAGCACACTTCTCCTCCACTCCTCAGGCATCTTCTCACTACCTAAGATCCTGTTGAACAACCCAGTCAGAAACTCTACTGCCACCTCTCCTAGACACTTCCAAACCTCTACAGGTATATCATCAGGACCGACTGCCTTTCCACTCTTCATCCTCTTCAGTGCCCTCCTCACTTCATTCTGACTAATCTTTGCTACATCCTGGTCCACAACAGTCACCTCTTCTAGTCTTTGTTCTCTCTCATTTTCCACGTTCATCAACTCTTCAAAGTACTCTTTCCATCTTCCCATCACACTACTGGCACCTGTCAATAGACTTCCATCCCTATCCTTAATCACCCTAACCTGCTGCACGTCCTTCCCATCTCTGTCTCTCTGTCTTGCCAACCTGTATAGATCAGTCTCTCCCTCCTGACTGTCCAACCGAGCATACAAGTCATCATAAGCTTCTTGTTTGGCCTTTGCTACCTCTACCTTCACCTTACGCTGTATCTCCCTGTACTCCTGTCTACTCTCCTCAGTCCTCTCAGTGTCCCACTTCTTCTTAGCTAACCTCTTTCTCTGTATACACTCCTGTACCTCCTCATTCCACCACCAAGTCTCCTTATCTACTTTCCTTCCAGATGACACACCAAATACTCTCCTACCTGTCTCCCTGATCACATTAGCTGTAGTTGTCCAGACATCTGGAAGCACCTCCTGACCACCCAGAGCCTGTTTTAACTCCTTCCTAAAGGTCATGCAATACCCTTTCTTTTTTAGCTTCCACCATTTCATCCTCTGCTCTGCTCTGCCTTTGCCCTCTTCATCTTCCTCACCACCAGAGTCATCCTACACACCACCATCCTATGCTGTTTGGCTACACTCTCGCCTACCACTACTTTACAGTCACTGATCTCCTTCAGGTTACACCGTCTACACAAGATGTAGTCTACCTGTGTACTCCTACCACCACTCTTATAGGTCACCCTATGTTCCTGCCTCTTCTGGAAGAAAGTATTCACTACAGCCATTTCCATCCTTTTTGCAAAGTCAACTACCATCTGTCCTTCTGCGTTCCTCTCCTGGATACCAAACCTGCCCATCACTTCCTCATCACCTCTGTTACCTGCACCAACATGTCCATTGAAGTCTGCGCCAATGACAACTCTCTCACTTCTAGGTATGCTCTGCATCACTTCATCAAAGTCCAACCAGAATTTCTCCTTCTCCTCCAGCTCACATCCTACCTGTGGGGCATACCCACTAACAACATTGAACATCACACCTTCTATTTCTAGCTTCAGACTCATCACTCTATCTGACACTCTTTTTACCTCCAGGACATTCCTAACAAACTCCTCCTTCAAGATAACTCCTACTCCATTTCTCTTCCCATCTACACCATGATAGAACAACTTGAACCCTGCTCCTAAACTTCTAGCCTTGCTACCTTTCCACCTGGTCTCCTGGACACACAGTATGTCTACCTTCCTCCTCTGCATCATGTCGACCAACTCTCTACCTTTTCCTGTCATAGTTCCAACATTCAACGTCCCTACTCTCAGTCCTATACTCTTGGCGCTCCTCTTCTCTTTCTTTGTGCGAACGCACTTTCCTCCTCTCCTTCTTCGACCAACAGTGATCCAATTTCCACCGGCGCCCTGTAGGTCAACAGCGCCGATGGCGGTCGTTGTTAACCCGGGCCTCGACCGATCCGGTATGGAAGTCATAGGTTTGATTCGCATCTTTGATTTGGCAAAAGTTTTACGCCGGATGCCCTTCCTGACGCAACCCTCTGTATTTATCCGGGCTTGGGACCGGCACAATAAGACACTGGCTTGTGCCCTCTTGCGGCTACATTACTACAGTAATGTCATTACTACTCTAAATACTACAGTTATGTCATTACTACTCTAAATACTACAGTAATGTCATTACTACTCTAAATACTACAGTAATGTCATTACTACTGTAAATACTAAAGTAATGTCATTACTACTCTAAATACTACAGTAATGTCATTACTACTGTAAATACTACAGTAATGTCATTACTACTCTAAATACTAAAGTAATGTCATTACTACTCTAAATACTACAGTAATGTCATTACTACTCTAAATATTACAGTAATCTCATTACTACTCTAAATACTACAGTAATATTCCCTCAGACTGACCAGAAACAATTCCAGGAAATAAGACAGGATCGGTTTAGTCGTTGTAGAAGAAGAAGAAGGGTAGCTACGTATGTCAGTTTTAAAAATGTCTGCAAGCCCCTTGTTTCTGTGTGTGTGTGTGTGTGTGTGTGTGTGTGTGCGCGCGCGCTTGGACCTGCATATCTACGTGCATAAAAACATATTATAAAAAGAGTGGAATAATGGGGACGGTGCCTTCCTCAAGGGCACCTCAGCAGCGCTCAGGCTCAGGAAGGGAACTGGCACCTCTCCAGCAGCCTACTGGAGATAACCCCACCAGTTCACACCCCAAAGATTACACGTCAGTTTGGAAAAAAAAGTGTTTCAGTAGAAATAAGAGACAAATAGTTCTTGTCTTTTAAGATCTTATTTTAGCTAAATAGTCTTAATCATGAGCAAAGAGTTTGTGGTTATGTTGAGGGAAAACCCTGCGTGACTTTCAGTGATTTAACACACACACACACACACACACACACACACACACACACACACACACACACACACACACACACACACACACACACTGTCCCAAAAGACACAAAAAGTTCAAAATATTCAAAAAATGCAGCAGATTTACCCACAATGAGAAAAAATCCCAACAACAAACCAGGACAGAAACATTTCATTTGAAATAAACTCCACTGATTCACACTAAACAGTTTTTAGGTTGTCTCTAGTTTGTAGAGATTCTCCTGTAACTGACCTGACCTTTAACTGTTTGTGTGCTCTGATTGTTCATCACTGCGCTTTACCCATACTGCATCTGTATGGGAGTCACCAGTTATTAGACACGCCCTCTGGGGGAACACAGCACACTGACTGGATGGTAAAACGTACGGTACAACACTGAAGACTGCTGATTGGTGGCTTGGAGAGCTGCTTCTTTCAGACTCTGGTGTGCCAGCGTGGATCAGACGTACACTTTAGTACATTTATTAAGGTAACACAGTAATCTCTGATTGCTGATTTTTAGTAGGTAGTCACGTGATAGCGTACACGTATTCTATTGGCTGACAGCATCCAGAAGTACGCTGTGTTCCGTGAGTCTGTTGTACCGTCCCACGACAGACTGCTGGATGATGGGAGGACGGAGGAGGGTGTGTGTGTGTGTGATGTTGATCTCTGATTCAGACATTTTTATTTCATCGACCTGTTCATGTAAACCAATCCTAACCCGAACTGCTGTGGACCTACAGACTGGGCCGACATCGCCATGGTGACGATGGATATAAAACCCCGTCAGTGTCTGAATCTGATGATGTTTTAATAGAGAAACACATCCATTCTGAAACAATGGAGCGTCGCTCTGGTCCGTGTCCGTTTACGGCACGCATGTGGGCCGGCCTGACCCGGCCCCCGCCTCTCAACATCCATTCAGACACACTTCTCCAAGACGGATCGAATGTCTATAAAAGTGATGCATGTCCCACTGTGGCACCAAATGATCCCCAGCCCCCTGCCCTGATGACATCCAGACACCACTGCAGACACACAGGTACACAGGTGTGTTGGTTAACACACACACACACACACACACACACACACACACACACACACACACACACACACACACACACACACACACACACACACACACACACACACACACACACACTATTATGATCCCCTCAGCCCCTCCCATCAGAGAAGTGAAGCCTTTTAATTATCTGCTGATTACCTGTTAGATCACCTTAGCTAATGGAGAGCAGCTCCCCAGGGGGCCATCCAATCTAACTCTCATCACACACAATGGGCTCCTCTCCACTGGAGAGAGTGCAACTGTGTGTGTGTGTGTGTGTGTGTGTGTGTGTGTGTGTGTGTGTGTGTGTGTGTGTGTGTGTGTGTATGTGTGAGAGAGAGAGAGAGATTCCCTTTAAGGCAGTTGCTGAGATTAGAACTGAAAATAGCCATCTATTTATTCTTTTTTACACTGAATTAGCATCACAACAAGTTACACACACACACACACACACACACACACACACACACACACACACACACACACACACACACACACACACACACACACACGCACACACACTGTAGTTTTATATGACTGGACTTAAGCAGCAATAAAGTATTAAAATAGGATTCATGTGACATTCAGGTTTTATTTTGTGAACTTGTGCTGCTTTTTAGGGTCAAATCTCATGTGAGATTAAATCCTGGCCCCTGCTGCATAGAATAGAATAGGATAGAAAAGAATAGAATAAAATAGAATAGAAAAGAATAGAATAGAATAGAATAGAATAGAATAGAAAAGAATAGAATAGAATAGAATAGAATAGAAAAGAATAGAATAAAATAGAATAGAAAAGAATAGAATAGAATAGAATAGAATAGAATAGAAAAGAATAGAATAGAATAGAAAAGAATAGAATAGAATAGAACAGAATAGAATACAATAGAATAGAATAGAATAGAAAAGAATAGAATAGAATAGAAAAGAAAAGAATAGAATAGAAAAGAATAGAATAGAATAGAAAAGAATAGAATAGAAAAGAATAGAATAGAATAGAATAGAAAAGAATAGAATAGAATAAAATAGAATAGAATAGAAAAGAATAGAATAGAAAAGAATAGAATAGAATAGAAAAGAATAGAATAGAATAGAATAGAATAGAAAAGAATAGAATAGAATAGAATAGAAAAGAATAGAATAGAATAGAAAAGAAAAGAAAAGAAAAGAATAGAATAGAATACAATAGAATAGAACAAATAGAAAAGAAAAGAATAGAATAGAATAGAATAAAAAGAATAGAATAGAATAGAATAGAATACAATAGAATAGAATAGAATAGAAAAGAATAGAATAGAATAGAATATAACAAATAGAAAAGAAAAGAATAGAATAGAATAGAATAAAAAAGAATAGAATAGAATAGAATAGAACAAATAGAAAAGAAAAGAATAGAATAGAATAGAATAAAAAAGAATAGAATAGAATAGAATACAATAGAATAGAATAGAATAGAATAGAAAAGAATAGAATAGAATAGAACAAATAGAAAAGAAAAGAATAGAATAGAATAGAACAAATAGAAAAGAAAAGAAAAGAAAAGAATAGAAAAGAATAGAATAGAATAGAATATTACTTTATTTGTTCCCTAAAGAGGAAATTCCCTTCATTACAGCAGCACAACACACACTACACAACACACACTACACAACACACACTACACAACACACACTACACACACACACTACACAACACACACTACACGACACACACTACACGACACACACGACACAACACACACGACACAACACACACTACACAACACACACTACACAACACACACTACACAACATAACACACACTACACAACACACACTACACAACACACACTACACAACACACACTACACAACACACACGACACAACACACACGACACAACACACACTACACAACACACACTACACAACACACACTACACAACATAACACACACTACACAACACACACTACACAACACACACTACACAACACACACTACACAACACACACTACACAACACACACTACACAGCACACACTACACAACACACACGACACAACACACACTACACAACACACACTACAACAACAACAACAACACACTAAAACAACACAAACTACACAACACACACTACACAACACACACTACACAACACAACACACACAACACAACACACACTACACAACACACACTGCACAAACACAACAACACACTACACAACACAACACACACAACACAACACACATACACAACACACACTGCACAACACAACACACACTACACAACACACACTACACAACACAACACACACTACACAACACACACTGCACAACACAACACACACTACACAACACACACTACACAACCCACACTACACAACACACACGACACAACACACACGACACAACACACACTACACAACACAACACACACGACACAACACCACATACACAAACACACCACGACACAACACACACGACACAACACAACACACACAACACAACACACACTACACAACACACACTGCACAACACAACACACACTACACAACACAACACACACAACACAACACACACTACACAACACACACTGCACAACACAACACACACTACACAACACACACTACACAACACAACACACACTACACAACACACACTGCACAACACAACACACACTACACAACACACACAACACAACACACACTACACAACACACACTACACAACACACACGACACAACACACACAACACAACACACACTACACAACACACACAACACAACACACACTACACAACACACACTCCGGTAATAAATAACAGAATAGAATAAAAATAGAACAGAACATTTACAGATGCAGATGAATTTCTTTACAGATGAACAACAAATAGCCCTGTCGGTGTGTGTGTGTGTGTGTGTGTGTGTGTGTGTGTGTGTGTGTGTGTGTGTGTGTGTGTGTGTGTGTGTGTGTGTGGAGGGGGGGTGTACTTGTGAATTCTGATTTTCATGGCAGGTTTCCATTTTCATTAGAGCTGGAGTTCAGATCATCACATATTATTCTACAACCTGCTTCTGTGCTGCACAGAGTCACTGAAGACTTTATTGCTTTCACTGTTCGTTGGCTCACTTATTGTTTTTGTATTTTTTATTTTTTTAAAGTTTTTTATTATTCCTTTTTTTTTACCATTGTTCTCTAACTGTATATTGAAATTCTATAGCTAAAGTAAATGAAATGCTAAATAATGTATAATAGTACCAGGACTCCAAACAACTTTACACAATCCTTAAGAAAAAAAGAAAAGTGTGTTCCTGGGGGAGGGAAAGGTTTTTTTGTTTGTCTTGTCTGCATGTATTCTCATAGTTTAACACCACAAAAGGGGGGCCAACTTCTTATGAGATCAATGCTTCTTTTGGTCTTGCAGCAAAATCTTTTATATATTTCATTGTGTGCATGTGACCATCACCGATTCTCTACGGGAAATAAGTTGTCAATCTTTATTAGAGTTTCCTATCTTGAGCCAGAGAGGGAAGTGCTGCACCTTTGTGTGTTAATAGGGAAACCAGTCAGAGAGAGAAAACACAAACAGGGTAGTGGATAGACAGGCAGTGCTGTTAGAGTGGAAAAGACTTGAGCTGTTTCATTATTTCTAACAACTTGCACCTTAATACCAATATTATAAAACACCAGATTAGTGGAGGTCCTGACAGAATAGAACAGGCCACCAGAGGAAACCAGTGTAGGAGGAAGATAGAGGGCATGAGATAGGTGTGATGTCTGAAGAGAGACTCATCACGTTCTGATGGGAACCAACGGTTCTCAACAATTGGACTCGACAGTAGCTGGTAAGCCCTGAGCCAACATGCATGTGTGATGGAAACCAATGCCCAGAGAGGCTAACAGAACCCAACAGGGCCACGCTAGCAGAGTACTCCCAGCCTTGGGCAGCCAGGAGCATCCAGAAGCCATCACCTGAAGAGCCACCGGGGGCACCGAGAACCATCTACACTAATAACCAACCATTCCCCCAGTGCCGCCGCTTCATCTATGCTGATGACCTCTGCATCACCACTCAACAAGAGAACTTCAATGACATCGACACCACCCTGTAAAGTGCCCTCCAAGACATGGTTGTTACTACTACAGTAACAACCACCTAAAACCCAACCCATCAAAAACCCAGCTATGCAGCATCCACCTGAAAACCCGAGACGCAGGAAGAGAACTGAACATCTCATGAGACGGGCACAAACTCCGAAATCATCCCCATCCTGTGTACCTTGGAGTCACAGTAGACAAGACACTTTGTTTCAAAACCCACCTTCAGAACACCAAAGCCAAGGTCAACACATGCAGACTGCCTGTATTCTGTATAAGTATAAGTTTTTTATCAGGGAGGCCATTCTTTCCAGAACCAACCAAGGCTAGGTGGGAAGGTAAGCCCCACCAGATCAAACTTGTATTGCTTCACCTCGAAAAAAACAGACCCCCCCCAAAACTTTTACTGTCCAGAGACGTAAAAATAGTCATGTCACTGGACAATTATTATCCTGTAACTTATCAGGTCATTCCAGATCCAGTCCCGCTTGCAATCAGTTCATTCTCTGGATCTGCCTTCCCTTCGCTCACCTGCAGCCACTACCTTAATCAGCCACCACTCTTCATATGCCCAACTCAGCCCTCAGCTCTTTACCAGATTGGGAGTATTTGTCCTACTCCTGACCTTCCAGCTGTTGCATCCTGCCTTACTCTCTGACCTTGCTTCGACCCTGTTAGTTCTCTGGACCCTGCCTGTTACCAACCCCTCATCGGATCTGTCTGCATGTTTTTTGTTTGCTTTATGCCTGACCATGCCTGATTATTGGACTCTGCCTGTTCGCTCGCCGTCTGTCTGATTCGTCATCTGTTTGGACTGATTCCCCGGTACCGGAACCCTACCTGTCTGATTAAACCTGCTTTGAGACTCTTGACCTGCCCGTTTGTCTGTCGTGCTTTTGGGTTCTCCACCAGTCTTCTTCGAGCATTGACACCGTGAGGTGACGTTCCTCGTCCACAAAACCAGCTTCTGCTGTCTGTGTCTGGTCCATCGTGACCCCCTGTCTTCACTGTCACACCCGACCCCATCCCTCTGCCCTGCAGATGGTGGGCCCACAGGGGTGGGGAAAAGCCACATTTTTTCTTTAGGCTAAGCCCGGCTGGGCCCAATGGTAGACCCGGCCACCAAGCGCTAGCTGACAGGTCCTCCGTTCAGGCCTGGCTCCAGACGTGGGTTTCCTCCAGGCAGGGTCTCATGTATCCCTCCTCTATTTCTCATGGAGTCTTGTGAACCATTCTTTGTCTGGCCCTTCATCTGAGACCTGCTTGCCTTGGTGACCCCACTAGGAGTACCGGACTCCCGACGACAGAGTTCTCAGGTCCTTTGGGCACACAATCCTCTCCACCGTGATAAAGTGATGTTTCCTCAGAGAGCATACTAGTGCCGTCCAACAGACGTCCATCTCGAACACACTGCCAGTGTCCAACAGTCGTCCATCTCTGTCTAACAGTCGTCCATCTCTGTCTAACAGTCGTCCATCTCTGTCCAACAGTCGTCCATCTCTGTCTAACAGTCGTCCATCGCTGTCTAACAGTCGTCCATCTCTGTCTAACAGTCGTCCATCGCTGTCTAACAGTCGTCCATCTCTGTCTAACAGTCGTCCATCTCTGTCCAACAGTCGTCCATCTCTGTCTAACAGTCGTCCATCGCTGTCTAACAGTCGTCCATCGCTGTCTAACAGTCGTCCATCTCTGTCTAACAGTCGTCCATCTCTGTCTAACAGTCGTCCATCTCTTTCAAACAGCTGCTGTCCCTTTATGAAGTGTTTTCAACATGTTGACTTCTGTACTAAAGTTGACACCAGTCTGTCTCTAGGTTCTCCTTTGAGATCAAGACCATAATAATCATCATGTTCAGTCCTGTGTGATATTAACTAGATTTGCCTTTGCAGTCTATCAGCGAGTGGATGGGGGGGGGTTAGACAAAAGATAAATAACAGCAGTTTATGAAACAACAACACACTCAGTGCTTAAACCTCCATTACTGTACGTGTCAAAGTGTTTTGGATCGATATTTATTGTGGTTTCTTTTGACAGGAGAACCTCTAAGACGTGATTTTACTGTGGATTTAAGATTAATATGGTAAAGCACTCTATTACTATAAGTAGGGAATTCATGTCAATGGAGAAGTGAAAAAGGGGTAGGATTAAATAAGCTTATGCTTCATCCTACTCCTTTTCGGGCATGTTTTGTGTGTTATTAGTATTATTGTTGTCTTGATTATTGTTATTCTGCGCACATGTTCAAAATAAAAAGCATTCATTCATTCATTCAAAAGTAGTCATTCTTGTGACAAACATTTATACCACATCATTCTAACTTCGACAGTTTATCCTGCGTGGATCACACACGCCAAAGACGCTTGTTTTTCAGCTTATATTATTATGGAAAAATGCCTATTGTAACGTAAGCATCTGAATTTGTTAACTGATCACAGATTAATCACATACCCATTTATTCCAAAGTTGTTCAGAGAAGCCAGAAATGTTCAATGAAAAGTTTTATATGTATAACTGATCAATTTGAAATATGACTCAGAGCTGTTGAATTGAACATAAAACAATATTAGATTTTTTGGCAAATCTATTGCAAAATAAATAAGTACTTCATTTGTTATTTTTAACACTAAAATACTATCATTGTGTTACACACACACTCACACAAACACTCACACACTACGGTCAATTTGGGACCGGCCATTAACCTGAAGTGCATGTTTTTGGAGGTGGGAGGAAGCTGGAGAACTTGAAGAGAACCCATGCAGACAAAGGGAGAACATGCAAACTCGAAACACAGCGGGACGCGAACCCAGAACCGCCTTGCAGTGTGGCGACAGCGCTACTCGCTACACCACTGTGCCACCTCTTTCTTACCTGATTTTCTCAAAATACCAGAAAAAAGAAGAAAATTATTAAAAAAAAATTTTTGGAAAGTAAAAGCTAAAAAAGCATCCAGATACTGGAGTCACACTCTGGAACCAGCTGTTTCCATTCATTCCTTTAACACAATGGTTCTTAACCTTGTTGGAGGTACCGAACCCTGCTGGTTTCATATGCTCACTCACCGAACCCTTCTTTAGTAAAAAATTTTTTTTCAAATTGAAGACATAAGTATATTTTTTACTGGTGTATTTAATGAATTGTGCATTAATGTCACCTTTTTCAAAGAACCAAACCAAGACAGTGCATGAACTCCCATGAAATGACCTGCCTGTAAATCAGTGTGACTTCTGCTGTTGTTATAGAAACCAGTTCAGGTATGTGTGGCTTCACCTCGACAAGTGTTATTCTGATGTCATTTTCACAGCAAAATCTGTTTCTGTTGTTTTCCATCAGCTTAAGGAAGTGTTCCTTTATTTTTGCCTGTGCCAGACGAGAGTTGCTCAACTTGACATTCAAATCATGTAGAACGCCCATCATGTTCCGTTATACAGTACATGTAAATTCACGTTGCACATGTTCGTCCGACCACTTTCTTTTTTTGCTCAAGACAGACAGACAGACAGACAGACAGACAGACAGACAGACAGACAGACAGACAGACAGACAGACAGGCAGATAGATAGATAGACATATACTTGAATAATCTCAAGGGAAATTCGGGGTGACATCAGTGACGAAATTGGCACCGACAAAGACGTCGCATAAATTACATAATTAACATAATGACATAACTATACAACAGAAAAACAGAAGAACCTAACATAAAAAGGAAGTGTAGGAAAATGAAAGAAGCGTGAGATGAAGACGATGTTGGATCAAAAGGATGGATGAACCGAGCTGTAAACCAAGCTGTTAACTGACACTAACGACCCCCACAGAGTATCCCACAGTGGATCCCCAGTGCGTCCCAGTCCCCCCTAGTCTACCCCTTCTCGGCCGGCCTTGATGACCCTGCGGCTTCAGCCCCCCTCCTTCTGAGAGAGTGGTTGTGCCCCCTGATGGCACGAGGCACAAAGGAGGTCTTGAGCCTCTCAGTGGAGGAGCTCGATGACAGCAGTCTGCCACTGAAGGAGCTCCTCTGCTGGGCGAAGGTAATGTGCAGGGGGTGGATGGTGTTACCCAGGATCAATCTAAACCTGGACATAGTCCTTCTCTCTAAGACAGTCTGTACAGAGTCCAGTTCCTGACTGATCACAGAACCAGCCCTGCGGATGAGCCTGTTCAGGCGCTCGGTGTCCCGTTTCCTGGCACCACCACCCCAACACACAATGGCGTAAAACAGCACACTGTACACTATGGACTGGTAGGACAGCACACTGGACACTATGGACTGGTAGGACAACACACTGGACACTATGGACTGGTAAAACAGTCTGAGCAGATCAGAGCTGATGTTGAAGGAGGCCAGCCTCCTGAGGAAGTACATCCTGCTCTGACCTTTCTTCTACACACAGTCCAGGTTGTGTGACCAGTCCAGTCTGCTGTCCAGCTGCAGCCCCAGGTACTTATAAGTCCCCACTACCTCCACCTCCTTACCCCCGATGATCACTGGCTGTGGGGAGGGGCGTGCCCGCCAGAAATCCAGCACCATCTCCTTCGTCTTGGAGATGTTTAGCTGAAGCTCATTCCGCTGACACCACCCCACAAAGTCCATCACCACTCTCCTGTACTCCCTCTCATCACCCTCCCTGATACATGCCACGATTGCAGTGTCATCTGAGAACTTCTGCATGTGGCACGTATCCAAGTTGTGTTGGAAGTCCGTCGTGTAGAGGGTGAAGAGAAGGGGGGAGAGTACCGTTCCCTGCGGGGCCCCTGTGCTGCTGGTCACCGCTGATGACAGACAGTCCCCCATACGGACGTATTTGGGTCTTTCTGTTAGATAGTCCGTGATCCAGCTTACGAGATAGGGGTCCACAGCCATGGATGACAGTTTCTCCTGCAGGAGCCGGGGCTGGATGGTGTTGAAGGCGCTCGAGAAGTCAAAAGAGAGCACCCTCACTGCACAGCTCCCAACATCCAAGTAGGAGAGGGAACGGTGGAGGAGGTACAGGATGGCGTCGTCAGCCCCCACATGTGGCCGGTAGGCGAACTGGAGAGGGTCCATCGCGCCCTGCACCTGGGGACGCATGAGCTCCAGGACCAGTCGCTCTAGGGTCTTCATCTCTTGCGAGGTGAGAGCGACTGGTCGATAGTCATTGAGCTCAGTGGGGCGTCTCTGCTTGGGTACAGGGACGATGCAGGATGTCTTCCATAGTGTCAGGACCCTCCCCAGCCGGAGTCTG
Organism: Antennarius maculatus; assembly: GCA_013358685.1. NCBI lineage: Eukaryota > Metazoa > Chordata > Actinopteri > Lophiiformes > Antennariidae > Antennarius > Antennarius maculatus. The sequence goes on from CM023613.1 coordinate 921,781, forward strand.
AGGTCGAAGACCTGGTGTAAGGGCTCACCTAGTTCGGCAGCACAGGCCTTGAGGAGTTTTGGGGGGACCTGGTCTGGTCTGGCTGCCTTCCTTGGGCGAAGCCTTCTCAACGCAGACATCACCTGTTCTACAGTGATGGTCGTGTGTGGGGGCGTGGCACGTTGATCCCTTTGGCCGGGGGGTCTGGCAGTTGCGGGGGGGGGGAGTCTGGGTTTGGCCCGAGTTGGATGGTTGAGGTGGACAGAGAGGGAGAGGGGGAGGCAGGTGAGCTGGACAGAGAGGGGGAGAAGGAGGCATGTGGAGTCAAGTCAGCTGGGCCGGGGGAACTCTGGGGACAAGGGCATGGAGTGGTGGGGGAGCTGAACCAATTAAAAAAGCTGTTAAGTTCATCAGCTCCCTCCACTGTACCGTGGCCCTCTCCATAGCCGGTGATGGCCCTCATGCCACTCCGGACCTCCCGCACCTGGTTGCACCCAAGCTGGTTCTCCAGCTTCCTTTTGTAGTTGTCCTTGACCTCCCTCAGGCAGAGTCTCACTGTCTGCTGGGCCTCCCTCATCTCATCCTCATTCCCACTCCTGAACTTTCTATTCAGGACAGCCTTCACCTCCTTGGTTACCCAGGGTTTGTTGTTTTGGTAACATTTGACTGTCCTGACAGGGACCACTGTGTCCACACAGAAGTTCATATAATCCGTTAAACGCTGAGCTGCCTCATCGACGTCCTCCCCATGTGAGCCCACGATGACATCCCAGTCGGTGGTCTGGAAGCAGTCCATCAGCGTCTCCTCTGCTTCCAGGGACCACCTCCTGACCTGCCGTGTTGTTGCTGGCAGCCGTTTCACCAGTGGGATGTAGGTGGGCTGAAGGTACACTAGGTTGTGATTTGATCTGCCTAGTCGGGGGAGGGGGGTGGCGGTGTATGCCTCCTTGGCATTTGTATAAAACAGATCAATGGTTCTGTTCTTCTGTGTGGGGCAGTCTGCTCGTGAGTCCAAGGTGACGTGGTTAAAGTCGCCCGTGATGATGACAAGCACCTCCGGGTCCGAAGATCAGAGGTGGTTGTACAGATGGTCTCTCGTGCCGTCTCAGGGTCTGCACATAGGGGGATGTAGACGGCGATGACAATGACATGTGAAAATTCACGCGCCAGGTAGTAGGGCCTGATGCTAACAGCTGTTAGCTTCAGATCCCTGTTGCACAGCATAGTTTTCACAGTCACATGTCCAGGATGACACCATCTGTTGTTGGTGTAAATGATCAGACCACCTCCCTTCTTCTTGCCAGCGGTGTTCGTGTCCCAGTCCTCTCGTACGGAGGAAAAGCCGGTCAGTCCGACGTTAGCATCGGGAACTAAGTCCGTCAGCCACATCTCCGTGAACACCAACAAGATGGTCTCCCTGTAGCGCTGCTCAGTCCTGCACAGCGCCATCAGTTCATCCACCTTGTTGGGCAGCGAGTTCACGTTCCCCATGATGACAGAGGGAACCGAGGGTCTGACCTGCCGGCGGCTGTTAGCTCTAGCCGCTAGCCTAGCCCGCTTTTGTTTACCTCCCCGGCTCCCTCTGTACCTCCGCTGGATCTCGGTGGGGATGAGATCGCAAATCCCAGGTTCTCCTCTGACCTTCATGGACAGCATCTCCTCTCTGGAGTACATGAACACAGTACTATCCATCGTGGTTAAATGAATAAAATTATGGATGTAGATAAGACAAAGAAAAACGATTAAAACAGAAGACATACAACAGAGCAGATGGCTAGCTCGCGCATGCGTAGTAAAATGAATTAAAATATTTTACTAAAATATAGTTATTATGTTACTAAAATATAGTTACTACGAATTAAAATATCAAGAAAGCAATCAGATGATGTACCATCATGGCAGGCATAAATCGACTACTGAGTGCGCAAAATCCCCACAGGTAGGCTAATTGATGTAGCGTCACATGATCACCTGCAGCCAGTGATGGCTAAGGGGGGCGTGTCATCACGAATTGACACGATGTGTCACACGTACACAGTGATTCGTGTATGTTTGACAAAAACACCCGACACGATGTTCATCCAATGTGTCGGGTGTTAATTCGGTTCCGTGACGTTAAACCGGTCCCTGACGATAAACTGATTCCTGCTGGTCTCCCCAGAGGAAGTGCCTCCGTCTCCAAAAACACTCGACACATTGTGTCGGGTGTTTTGTCTTGACCTCCATCTCCGCCAAACCCCTGAGACCGACTCACTGAACCCCTAGGGTTCGATCGAACCCAGGTTAAGAACCACTGGTCTAACAACATGAACAACAATGTTGTTTCCCAGCATAAATCTAAGGAGACCCCACAGGATAGACTCAGTGTGTTACCGAGCTGCTATTTTTAGGATTTTTTTGGGGTCTATTTATGTATTTATCTATTACTCCGCATACACGTTTAAAAAAAAATATTACTATCATTTAGAATTGTTTTCAAAAACTTGAATATATTTTTTTCAGATTTATAATTATTTTCATATATGTTTACAAATCAAATTCTGTCCACACAGATACACAACTCCACACACAAGTTGCGATAGTTTTGCCACACAGAGATATCAGGAATTTTCCTTTGTGTTGTGCATATGGAATAAAAACACTACTCATTCAATCGACATGTAAGTGTTCATTTGGTCACATGAGTGCTACGTGTGGACTGATAGGGTGTGGTTTCTTCCTGGAGGATAAACTTATCGGTGCAATTGGTTACATGAATGAACCATTGAGATGGTGACAGTTTGTATTTTTTAATTTAATTTTACATACTATATTAAACCCCGAAGGAAAATTATTTAGTTGCTGTAGGGAAATTAGTTACTTCTACACTCTTTCATGAGTTAATACGGTTAGTTACCTCATAACCCAACCATGGCTGGCTAACAACAGAAACGGTGTGTGTGGGCTTGTGTCTGTGGCTATAATGACCAGAAGGCTTCTACTGAGCAAAAGAACAAGTCCAACCTTTTGTGACAGGATCAAAAACAGTGTTTCTATGAACTGTTACGTAGCTGACTTACCAAGAAGCCTCATAGCCGGGTTTCAGCAACACCTTTGTCTGTGGTCCCTGATTAGTCCATCACATGAGCATGAATGGGCAGGAATGAACCCGTTAACTCAATGTCAAGGTTCGCTCCAGGAAAGACGCGTCATTCAGGCTGTGGATGTGATCATGTGATATTAATGTCTATGACCACAACCCTATGAATATTCACCAGCTGTGATACAATCATTAACAGCATATGAACAGCATGTAAACCAGCTGGTTACCCCCTGCTCGTCAGTCATGTGACTGGGTCACTATCCTACTTGAATTTCTGGAAACAGCGATACCGTTCAGGAAAGACTCCCAGAGGACATCCCTCCTCTGCATTGTCATCTCATTCCGTGTTCGGTTTTAACGGATCATACTTGTGGTAAATCACCTCCCTCCCACATCAAAACACAACAACCAAATGAGGATGTAGCCATAAAGCCACAATTTCCTGACATGCTAATCCAGCTCCGGGGGCCAATGACTAGCTCTGAACCAGTCAGGGGACAGGCCAGGCCTCTCGCCCGTGGCTATAGGTTACAGCGTATTTCCCCCAGCCAGACAGAATGAAAGGCTCCTTTGCACCGTGTTCCTTCATCAGGGATCGCCTGCCCTGCCATCAGTGTAATAGTGCTACAAACACAGCGGCGTGCCGAGATGAGAGAGAAGGCTTCCCAAAGACGCCTGACTACAGCATCAAACGGGAAAGACACACGGGACGGGAGATAGAGGAGGAAGAGAGAGAACGGCTGATGGAGGGGGGAGAGAGAAGCCCTGGAGTGGAGCCAAGTTCCCAAGGTAGTGTACAAGTATCTTTAGAAGCCGGGCGTCTTGTTAGCTAATACATTACACCAATCACGGCCGGCTATCTTAAGCTACAATTAATCTGTGCGCTGGCACAGGCTGATAGGACAGCAACATGCTGTTTCTTAATTAAAAGCAAACGGATTAAAAATGATTAATAACGGTATTAAATATTCTCATGGACTACAAGCGCAGGGAAATCGGGGGCTTTCTTATGCGGGCTTAAAACGAAGAAGTCATTAACGGCAGGCCCAATCTCCCTAAGCCAGGGCTTTACTTTGTTTGGGATCACAAGTTGCTTACTTCATGAATATGCATTTTGCCCCTATCAAGTCGAGACCAAAAGGCAATATCGTGGTGTGGCATTTTTCCCCTCGGTGACTGTGAAACTTTGAGTTTTTGATTTGTGACATTTCGTGGTCTGTCTTTGTAGCTGAGGTCTCTGAGTTAACCGCTTCCTGGCCACCGGCTGTCTGGCTCTGACAACACCAGTGTGATGTGTGTGGATGTACAACCACACAACAAGGGTTTCTACACGGCAGCTTGTTCACAGGTCCTTCTGTGCGTTCAGCTACACAGACTGTAAATCTATTAAATACATGTTAATGCTGCATATAAGATTTCCATAAAGATCAAAAGCTCATAATATATCACATTAAAGGGTAACATTCATTTTATTTATTGACATGTAAAATCATAATGTATGTATCATAACAGTTATAGAAATGGCACCACTAATGATAAATGTTAATAAATATTAGAGTTAGAGAAAAATGTAATTCATGTATAAATGATAGGATAAAGACTTGAAAGCTCTGATGGTCATGAATTCCAACCTAACCCCACCCCTCAAAATAGCTTCTAGCGTGAATGGAATATTACAGAAGAACTGGGCTGGCTTATTGTTTAATCTTCCAACATGTATCAGTATTAGAATATGGTTTCGACGTGTTGTTGTACTTATACTACATTTTACCAAGTAGTAACCTCAGTGGATGAAAATGAGACCAGTGCAGAAAACTGCAGTTCCTCAAATGGCCACTAGGTGTTGGTGCCCAGCAATCAGTCAATTGTTTCTGCCGTACTAAAGCTTGAAATGAAACATAACCAGAGAATACTCTGGAAAAGGTTTCTTTTATATTAAATATCTTTCATATTTAGCAGATTTCTCATGGCTTTTATCACATCGTCTTTATGTTAGTGATAGAAACGGTTCCGTTCACTTCAGTGCAGACTTGGAGCCATAAAAAAGGTGATTGGCTTCAGGGAGAAGCTCCACTGCTCACTGATGGGGATGACGTGAAGATCTCCATCAGATGCCCACACAGTCAGCAATTATTATTGAACACAACATCAGGTCTAAATAATCAATATTACCACAAATGATTTCCATTTTCAACTTGAATGCAAAATCAGCGCATTTATATTATATACAATTATATTTTTAAATGTTTCCTTTAGTTTTAACACGAGTTTGGGATTGTGAATAAATTCATGGTGTTGAAATAATTTCATTGAGATAATCAACATTTTCAACAAAACATTCAGAATCAATAATCAATATAAATTCATAATTGTAATAGATGGGAGTAAAACAAAATGCAAAAAAAAAAAAATGTGTGTGTCTGGATTTGGATCAAGAAATATTTACATGATTGATAAACTGACAATAAATTAATCACAAAATGATGTTAAGAAAAAAAAAAGACCAGCAAAATTGTGCCATCTCACAAAAATGACGACCTGCAAAAACTCTTCTTCATCGCGTGACGACGGTAACGTGAGACTCCTGCTTAGGAAGCGTTTTGCCCTATGAGAGAGACACACGTCTCGTGCCACTCCAATCAAAGTGACACTCGAATATCATTTCATAAATTAAATCCCTCCCTTAGCGGGAGTCAGGAAAGCCCTCTTCGCTCCAACGAGAGGCCGTGAATAGCATCATTGTGAGCCTGCGACTACAATTACTGTTCTAAATTCACATTGCTGTAATCAGGCCCTCTGGTTCTGTGTAATTTAAATACTTATGGCTTGTGTCCAATGGCTCCTGTGCCAAGCCCAAATGTTAGTTGTAATTGACCATACAAGCCTTTTCTCCCCTTTTCTCCACTAATTTCATAAGTGCTATTTTTAAAATGTCAATTATAAAGCAGATTATTGTATCTTAATGTGAGATTAGATGCTTTTTGGCAGGAATGACGGGGCAATCACATTGGTTTGATTACATTTCTGCCCATATTACTGAGGATAACGGGCTTTCTGCTGGGGTTTTACGCAGCACAAGCTGAAGGGGCACGCTGGTGGATTCTGAATGGAACCCAACCAAACATTTGTGACCTGTTCTTCTTTGATTATAGCGTTTTGCAGAAGTCTTTCTCGGTGTGGTTTCTGCACCTCCGCAGACACACATGGCTTTATAAGAACTGTGAATAAGAAACAAGGTGATGTTGTCATTCTGGCGAAAGCTGGACTTATTCTGCAGCTGTGAATAGAAAGGAGGATGCTTGGACACTAGCCTGTTTAGAAAGCAATTACTTCAAAGCTTCTCAAATTGATTTCATTTGCTTCTGCTGCCAGGCTCTCCTCCCCGGCCTCTTTAACATTTCAAACTCGCATCGCTCCTCTCTTTCTTCTTTTGTCCTCTTTTGCTCTTTCATGCGTGTGCCACCCTTCTCATTGGTGTGCTTTTGGTTTTTTGACGTTTCAATCCTCGTCTCCTTCTGTTGCCAACATGTAAGCAGACCGGGCGTGATTTCTATCAGCTCCACGTTTGTCTCACTAAGGTGGCGAGCGGCGCTAAAATCAACATCCAAACCGGGACGATAACGCCGCTGCTTTGTCCGGATAAGATATTTACAGCTAAAGTGTGTGTGTGTGTGTGTGTGTGTGTGTGTGTGTGTGTGTGTGTGTGTGTGTATGAACATATTTACGCCCTCATGTTATTATTTGTTTGTGTTGTTTTCGTCATTCAATGTGGTTTTGATGTGATCACATGCTGGATTACAAACACTGTTCACCATTAAATATAAGTTCATTCTCTAATCTATTTACAGCGGAGATTATAAGCTTTAAATCACGATTATCAAGTCAACACTCAGCGCTTGAATCTGGAAAACGTTTGTGTTTATTATAGGATCTCTGGTGAGTCTCTGGACTTTTATTGTGAAGGGATACAGACCGTCATGTTGGACGGATGAGAGGAACATCAGGCTCCTCCCATCCGTCCACTGATGCCCAACATGGTTAATTCGATAAAACAGAAACAAACAGTCAGACTTAAACTCGCTGATAAGTCCCCCCCCCCACTGGATACCTGGGGACAGTCGTGGGTTAATAGTCCTCCTGATTGGATGGCCTACTTAGAACCCTGTTCCCAGAATGCATCAGCAGCGCTACGGAGTCATCAACCAAGTCCACAAACACGAGCAGTGCTTTGCTGATGACGCTTTGTTTTGTGTGTCAGTCCACAGACCTGGGGGGTCGTTGTTCTACATCTGTAGTCTGAACTCTGAACTCTGAACCCTGATAATCTGAGCGGCTAAATCTGGAGCAGCTGGATTATAACGAGGAAGGTAAATGACGTCCGCAAACAGCTGATTGATGTTTGGCTCCACCTCACAGGTGATGCTCATCAAGCGGAAGCGCAGGTGAGCGGGGGACAGCGTCACAGCCCCCCCTTTAACCCTTACAGCACCGAACTATTTGGGCTGTTTTTTGGTACTTTTCATATTTGTCTCTATTACCACATTAAAAAGTATTTAACACACACATGCTTGGTATGTTTATCTTCCGCACGACTCCAGCTATATGAAGAGATAGTTTTTATTCCTCTATAACTTATTATATTGACATATTGAGGCAAAATAGACACAGTCAAATTCAGAAATGGAAAAATTGTATTTTATTGCACATAAAAACCAAAAACAAGCTCATCAATTTGATTTTGAACTCAAAAAGGTTGCCATAGGCTTCTATCATAATTATATACAGTCTGTGTCACTTGTGCCGCTCTTCAGAGGAGTTTTCTAAATAAGACTATGCACACGATTCGTGCATAAAAATGCGTGAATCAGAATGATTGATAAAATAGGTGTGTATTAGTAAGGGTCGTTTTTTAAAAACTAACTTACAGAGGTGTTTTTTAAATTTTGTTCTAATTACAAAAGGTTTTACAGCAGTTTTCAAATTACGATAAAGTAGAAAGTGGAAAGTTACAATATTTAAAATATAAATATAATATTTTGTGTCTTTCCTCAGAGGTCATATCTTGTTCTGATAACATGTGAAGAGATAACACGCATGTTGATCTCCTACATGTGATGAAGGCTTGATGAGGAGGCTGAGCGAACACCTCGGAGACTAAAGAGCCCCCCCAGCCAGAGACGCATCTTAATTGATGATCAAACACCCACCAGGTGTAAATGGCTGTTTTCACTTCATCTGCGCTCGTGTGAATGAGTTTCTCCACATGGACCTTTTGTACCGGCGCACTGTAACGTGTCTCCACGCGAGTGTCGGCACACGTGTGTGTGTGTGTGTGTGTGTGTGTGTGTGTGTGTGTGTGTGTGTCTGCAGTATTTCCATAGCGGCCGCACAAGAGATTTCAAAGACCTGGAGACTTCCCATTCAGCCTGGAGTCTTTCATATTGACCTCAGGGTGACGGGGGGGGGGGGGGCAGAAAAACACACACTCTGTCGCTCCAGGATGGAAGCGGGGCCGGCGTGCTCCCCTCCACGCGTTCACTGAGCAATCACCTTCTTCAATGAGCTCTCTAAACTGTTGAAAGATTCAAATCCCCCCTCAGCAAACACTTCTACACACAAACAGCTCTTTCATTGTGCAGCGGGGGTGGGGGGGGGCTGTAGATCACTCCATACATCCGCTAATAGCAGAAAATGACACTTTGGGCCCGTGTGATCAAACAGAACTGAATCATAATGAAATGCACGGCGGGCCGGAGAGTCCTGCTGGTTTGGGTCTTCGCTCCGCTGCTTCACGCGGGCAGGTGGGGGCTTGTCCATCAACATAATTGGTGACACCCGTGAGGAGGAAGATATCACAGTGAATTTTCACGTCTGACAGGCCCGGTGTGTCCCCAGAGCAGCAGAACACGCTGCTTCAGAACGTCCAGGAGAACACGGGAAGAGAACACGTGATGACATCAGAACCACTGCAGACTGGAGGGGTGAGGTGATGGGTCTCCCTGGGCCGATCAATCAGATTATTGACCCGGTATTGGCACAACTTCCTTCAGTAGATAACTTTAAAGAATGGAGTCACATATTCCCAACATTTTAATGATTATTTGATCTTTTATGTCACATTTAACACCTTTTCCAAGAATAACAGCCATCTTTAATTTATGCTACGTCTGCAAAGCATTCTGGGATCTCCTGTTTGAAGGGTTAGATGACCACCACGCTCACATCTCCTGAAGAAACGGGACACCCCACCCCACAGGGGGGGCAAACTGGAGCGGTAGGGGCAGGGGGGGTATTTATTACTGTTGTGTGTTCACATTTTATTTATTTTCTTGTTGTTAATTCAGCAATTTTAAGTAAATATACTTTAAAAATAGTGACGTTAAATGGAAAAAAACTTTATAATACACGTCACTGGATCGATATAAACATTCAATTTATCTCTTCCATTTTCCTTTTTTTTTCTTTCATGATGGCGGGTGAGATCTTATGAAAGTATTGCCCCCCCCCCCCAAAAAAAAAAAAAAACTTTGACATTTTGCCACATTTCAGGCTTCAAACTTAAAGATAAAAAAACGGAAAATATTTTTCAAGAATCAACAACATGTGAGACACAATCGTGAAGTGGAACCAAATTTATTCAACATTTTCTATTGTTTTTATGAATAAAACAGTGAAAAGTAGGACGTGCACATCTCAACTCAAAATAGTTTAGCTGCTTTTGTTCAGAAGGAGCGGCGCCGGGACGTCATTTATAAGTAAACGTAACACATAAAAACATGTAGGTAACAATATAACCAAATGTACTTATTTGTGTGTTACAGTTTGTACGTGCAAATAATAACCCACGCATGCACACACACACACACACACACACACACACACACACACACACACACACACACACACACACACACACACACACACACACACAAACAAATAACTGATATCTGACTCCTGGTTTGGGTCTGGTTCAAACCTGCCGGTCCACCGGCCCCCTGGGGCCGAGCCGCCGTCACCAGCAGTAACAGAGAGGAGAAGCGCCGCCTCACACACACACACACACACACACACACACACACACACACACACACTCGTCGTCAAAGCGGGAGCCTCGGTGTTCTGCCTGTCTAATAATCAGCGCCTCAAACCCTGAACATGATCAAAGTGCTATTTTCTAAATGCAAGCTTTTTAACTTCAACAGTCTTAGAAGGGATGAGGCAGATCATACTAAGATGATGAGCAAGAGGGAGATTGTGTGTGTGTGTGTGTGTGTGTGTGTGTGTGTGTGTGTGTGTGTGTGTTAGGACCACATCTTTGTAGTGCAGTGCCTTCCTCTTGTTTTGCCCTCCTCCCAGCGCTCACACTGGGCCTGCAGATAGGTCAGCTCCATTACCAATCCGCCGGCCCACAAATATTTAAAACAAATTGAATCGCACACCCAATACCCATCACAATTACGCCAGGCACAATAACTAAATTAGCAATTCAACACAATAATTGGAAATGCGGCTCGCCTGGACCCGCGGGCCTCCCTGGAGGGCCGCCTGATCTGTGGAGGCACGTCAAGCCCACTAATTCCACAGCTAATTACTGATGCACAGTGGAATGGAGTTGTTTGTCTCCCAAATACCATTTCAGTTCACGGCGAGGAACACAGCACCGCGCCGAGATAGACAACAACAGACAAGGTGGTGAGACACAGGCGTGTGGTCATGCTTCATTCTGGGTCTTCTTGTCTCGCTCATTTGTTGTTGGTTTGTCAGTGTGTGTGTGTGTGTGTGTGTGTGTGTGTGTGTGTTTCACTTTATTTGCTGATGATGAACGTCAGGTGTTAATGGACCTGATGGAGTTGTAATGGAAGTCAGGCCATTAGACGTTAGAGGTAAGATCTTAAGCCCAAGTCTGAGTCCAAGCCTGACCCGGCCCAGAATGTGGGCCTGACCCGGCCCAGAATGTGGGCCGGGTCAGGCCCACATTCTGGGCCGGGTCAGGCCCACATTGTCAACAATTATGTTCGGGTCGGGTCGGGCTGGATTTTGTTTTGACTCAGGCTCAGATTTAAGATCTTACCTCTAGGCTCAGGACTAGAGGTAAGATCTTAAGCCTGAGTAAATTCGGTCCGGGTCGGGTCAGGCTTTCATACTCTCGGGCTCGGGTCGGGCTGGATTTTTTAAGCCTGATCTTAACTCTATTAGATGTGGCTTTGGTTGTGGGATTAAGAGCTGATGGTGCTGCCGAGCCTTCATGAGCGACTCTGGAGCGTCTGCTGCTCTGGATCTCTGTGGTGCTTTTATTTTGTAGTGCTGTCATATTTTTAGCACATTAAATATTTAAAGCATGTTCTTTTTATTTCCTTTTCTTTACAGGTTTATTGTCTTGTTCTTGTTAGAATTCATGGACACTATAACCTCAGGCACTGCTCACGTATGTGTAGGTTGTTCTACTTCCTGTCCTGTTAACCCAACACGTTCTAAACTAAATTCCAGTGTGAGCAGGACCAACACGCTCCAACCAGAGGTCAGACGTGTTTTAATGTTTCCAAGGAGAATTAAGATGTGATTAAACGTCACAGAAACAGTCCAGTGGTCAGACGGAGGGGGGGGGGGGGGTTTCCGCCACACCTCAGTGATCACATCTCATCTCATGACGGCCTGAACGCTTCGTTCTAATTGGTTTACATCAAAGCACTAAATATAAATAATGATGATGATTTTACTTCATTTATAAATATTATAAATATTAGATTGGTTTTATTCCAATCACATTTCATAACAAGAGTTCATAGTTTTGTGCTGACAGACAGGAACTGATCACCATGGCGATGCTGGCGGTTGCTAACCGGACCTACAGTCGTTGGGTCAGCGCCCAATCAGGACCTCCAGAGGGTCAAAGAGTTTGTCAATAAACATGTTTAAATTTCATGGTGAGGTAGACGGAATCAATCATTTGTTCATTATTAAAGAATCAGCTTCATTTTTTTTGCTGATGATGAACATTTTAGATAAATAGATGGATGGATGGATGGATGGATGGATGGATGGATGGATGGATGGATGGATGGATGGATGGATGGATAGATAGATAGATAGATAGATAGATAGATAGATAGATAGATAGATAGATAGATAGATAGATAGATAGATAGATAGATAGATAGATAGATACTATATTAATGGCGGAGTAAATTGCACTTTTTAGATATGTACTTTACTTTTATTTTTATTTATTTATTTATTTAATTTTTATTTTTATTCATTTAAGTTGATTCGTTCATTTTAAAATAATGAACTAATGATTCAACTTTCATTCTTAAGTTTTCCATGAAGACACACATTTGTATTCTGTCTGTTTTATTTGACGCCATGTTGTAAGGCCGATGTGTGTGTACGTGTGTGTATGTGTGTGTTGTGTATTCATGCTTCTATTAATTAAATAAAAAAGCAACACTTGGCCAGTAAATAGGTCGACACATATTAAGGCTTTGAGGCATCAAACCCTGTTTTAGATTGGAGGAAAATGTGTTACAATCATGAATAACATTCAATCAAAATGCTAAACAAAGTGTCACACTTACCGCCGACCGCCTCCTGTTTATGCTGATGGAGCCCCCCCCCCAAAAAAAGTGAAAATTTGCGAACCCGGGCGCTGAATAGAATTTCATCCATACGTCTCGTCTTCATCAGAGCCTTCATCCGGACCCATCAGCCTCATTAATGCATTCAACAGGGGCGCTGCTCAAACACACAAATCTGCATGTTTACATTGAAGTGCACCCCCCCCAAGAAATGACTTGCCCACATCCATAAGCACAACGAGATGACATGATTGCTTTAGATGTAAATGAGGGGTTCAGATGAGGACTGGGCTGTAATCTGACAGAGGCATACAGGGGTGCAGCGGTGAAGAGGGGGCGCGCTGGGGTCCGTCATCGCGGCGCCGATTAGCAGCCAAATGGACCGTGTCGCCGCATCAGAATCTCCTTGCCAATCAGCCTTGAACATAAACGACAGTGTTAAAAAAAAAAAGAATGTGCATGAGCGAAACCGGCGCTAATTTGAATCCCATCCTTGCATCGCTGCCAGCTAATCCCCCCCCCCCATCTCTATTTATCCTCAGAATCTCATGGGCAGCAGGCGGACATGAACAGCTGGGGCGTCTGAAGGGCTTCTTTGAGACGCCGTCCAGCTCGCCAGCGGGGAGCTTAAGACCGGACGATGACACGTCCAATTGAACGTATAGATTTGCGGCAGATTTTGAGGGTGTGAGGACGACTCGAGTCTAATCTGATTGCTTCAGACCCAGTGAGGGACTCACGCGCTACGAGAGGAACACGGACAAACGCTTTGACCCTAAACTGTCATTGTCGGTGTGGATGTGGGGTGGGGGGGCGTCATGAGCTTCAGTCGTCTCACAGCACTGAAGTTCCAGAAGTTAAAGTTACATCTGAACATGTTGTGGACAAAATTACAACTCTGATAATCCAGAGATGTCAGATCAGCTTTTAAAAGCATCAGGATTGAGGAGCCGTTGAAGGGCCCGTCTGCTGAGGATGACTTCACTGTTTCTTGGTGACCGTTGTTTAGATGGACAGGGTTGAAAAATTACACCAAAATCTATATTTCTCACCATTTTAATGTTCATTTTTAATCAGAGAATAAAGGGATTACAGACGCTTGATGCTCAGATGTTGGTGTCATGGCTGATATTTTATTGATGTGTACCATATAAACAGTTCATTTATGTTAAATGCATGTGATGCCTTTCTGACATTAGAATCCAGCATGACAGGAGAAACAGTGAGGAAGATGATGGAACCTGAGGATTGATGTTCTGCAGTGGACTGATGTTCTGCAGTGGACTGATGTTGTGCAGTGGACTGATGTTGTGCAGTGGACTGATGTTCTGCAGTGGACTGATGTTGTGCAGTGGACTGATGTTGTGCAGTGGACTGATGTTGTGCAGTGGACTGATGTTCTGCAGTGGATTGATGTTCTGCAGTGGACTGATGTTCTGCAGTGGACTGATGTTCTGCAGTGGACTGATGTTGTGCAGTGGACTGATGTTGTGCAGTGGACTGATGTTGTGCAGTGGACTGATGTTGTGCAGTGGACTGATGTTGTGCAGTGGACTGATGTTGTGCAGTGGACTGATGTTGTGCAGTGGTTTGATGTTCTGTAGTGGACTGATGTTGTGCAGTGGACTGATGTTGTGCAGTGGACTGATGTTCTGGCAGTGGACTGATGTTCTGCAGTGGATTGATGTTCTGCAGTGGACTGATGTTGTGCAGTGGACTGATGTTGTGCAGTGGACTGATGTTCTGCAGTAGACTGATGTTCTGCAGTGGACTGATGTTCTGCAGTGGACTGATGTTGTGCAGTGGATTGATGTTCTGCAGTGGACTGATGTTCTGCAGTGGACTGATGTTCTGCAGTGGATTGATGTTCTGCAGTAGACTGATGTTCTGCAGTGGACTGATGTTCTGCAGTGGAATGATGTTGTGCAGTGGACTGATGTTGTGCAGTGGACTGATGTTCTGGCAGTGGACTGATGTTCTGCAGTGGACTGATGTTCTGCAGTGGTTTGATGTTCTGCAGTGGACTGATGTTCTGCAGTGGACTGATGTTCTGCAGTGGACTGATGTTCTGCAGTGGACTGATGTTGTGCAGTGGACTGATGTTGTGCAGTGGACTGATGTTCTGCAGTGGACTGATGTTCTGCAGTGGACTGATGTTCTGCAGTGGACTGATGTTCTGCAGTGGACTGATGTTGTGCAGTGGACTGATGTTCTGCAGTGGAGTGATGTTGTGCAGTGGACTGATGTTGTGCAGTGGACTGATGTTGTGCAGTGGACTGATGTTGTGCAGTGGACTGATGTTGTGCAGTGGTTTGATGTTCTGTAGTGGACTGATGTTGTGCAGTGGACTGATGTTGTGCAGTGGACTGATGTTGTGCAGTGGACTGATGTTCTGCAGTGGACTGATGTTCTGCAGTGGACTGATGTTCTGCAGTGGACTGATGTTGTGCAGTGGACTGATGTTCTGCAGTGGACTGATGTTCTGCAGTGGATTGATGTTCTGCAGTGGACTGATGTTCTGCAGTGGACTGATGTTCTGCAGTGGACTGATGTTGTGCAGTGGACTGATGTTCTGCAGTGGACTGATGTTGTGCAGTGGACTGATGTTGTGCAGTGGACTGATGTTGTGCAGTGGACTGATGTTGTGCAGTGGACTGATGTTGTGCAGTGGTTTGATGTTCTGTAGTGGACTGATGTTGTGCAGTGGACTGATGTTCTGCAGTGGACTGATGTTCTGGCAGTGGACTGATGTTCTGCAGTGGATTGATGTTCTGCAGTGGACTGATGTTGTGCAGTGGACTGATGTTGTGCAGTGGACTGATGTTCTGCAGTAGACTGATGTTCTGCAGTGGACTGATGTTCTGCAGTGGACTGATGTTGTGCAGTTGATTGATGTTCTGCAGTGGACTGATGTTCTGCAGTGGACTGATGTTCTGCAGTGGATTGATGTTCTGCAGTAGACTGATGTTCTGCAGTGGACTGATGTTCTGCAGTGGACTGATGTTGTGCAGTGGACTGATGTTGTGCAGTGGACTGATGTTCTGGCAGTGGACTGATGTTCTGCAGTGGACTGATGTTCTGCAGTGGTTTGATGTTCTGCAGTGGACTGATGTTCTGCAGTGGACTGATGTTCTGCAGTGGACTGATGTTCTGCAGTGGACTGATGTTGTGCAGTGGACTGATGTTGTGCAGTGGTTTGATGTTCTGCAGTGGACTGATGTTCTGCAGTGGTTTGATGTTCTGCAGTGGACTGATGTTCTGCAGTGGACTGATTTTGTGCAGTGGACTGATGTTCTGCAGTGGACTGATGTTCTGCAGTGGACTGATGTTCTGCAGTGGACTGATGTTGTGCAGTGGACTGATGTTCTGCAGTGGACTGATGTTCTGCAGTGGACTGATGTTGTGCAGTGGACTGATGTTGTGCAGTGGACTGTTGTTGTGCAGTGGACTGATGTTGTGCAGTGGACTGATGTTCTGCAGTGGACTGATGTTCTGCAGTGGACTGATGTTCTGCAGTGGACTGATGTTCTGCAGTGGACTGATGTTCTCTGGAGGTTGGTCTCAGCTGATGACCTCAGATCACCTGATCTATGGAGGTGAATCTATGGGGTGAATAAGTTCAGGTCTGGGTTTTCAGAATGGCTGAGGTTCATCTTGAATGGTTCTAGCTGCCCACAGGTAAATCATGTGGTTCAGAGAGAAATCCCTGCTGTTCCACCTGCCAGAACAGAAGTTATTGTTTTTTTCCAGCCGTTCATGGAAACTCTTTTTTAAGTCCAGGATGGGTAACATCAGTACCTCTCTGTTCTACCAAACAATGAGCAAAGCAACGGCTTTAGTCACCTTCACAACGGTGGCAGCCTGCTGTGAAAGACTTTACCTGTCAAACTTATTAGCAGCATCTAGAGGTTGGGATGGATCGTATTTTCAATCACGTGTCAACAATCTGGGCATTATATTAATTTGAACTCATTGTAAATAATGCTTCATGCATCTTTTTGCCCGGAATCAACCTGAAATAGGAGCTCAAACCTTCCTCCAAGTTCCTGAGACCTACAGTCGTGGTCCGCTGGCACTGACCCCCCCACACCCTGCAATGACGCATTAATTCATATGAAGATGGATTATTATCTCGGTGGATAATTTTGCTATGTTTTTCCATTTGGGAATATTTTTTTCTGTTACAAGAACTTTTCCAGAACTTTTCGCTTTAGTACAATTTTTGAAATCCGGGGTCTTTTTCCTGTCTTCTAAACTCCATTGATGGTTTTTTTACCTTTTCAACAACTTTGTGGCAAAAGAAGAAAAAAAGAATATATGTATAAAAATATATGATGAAAAATAATTGATATATATGATATTACATCAAAATACATCATTATTTTTTCTGCTTTTCCCCATGAATAAATAATTTACATTAACTTGACACCTACTCACGACAGGATTTTAACCTTGTATATGCTGCTAAAGCCAAAATAACAGATAACATTGTAGTAAATTTGCCCAATATTGAAATATAATAGACCAGTAACCTAATAACTGGCCAGTAACGTAATAAAAGTCCTGAACCGATAATGTAATAACTTTTGGCTCATAACGTAATAATTTATTATTAACCTTAAGCCCTAATTATTACATTATGGATTCAGGACTTTTATTACATTACTGACTTTTTACATACGAAAAATGGATAAATTTATAATGTTATCGGCTGTAATTACATTACTGGCTTCTTCACATGCCCATTTTAATGTTAGAATTCTGCATTACTTTTATGATATTATTTCAAAAACTCCCATAAAACATTTTTTCCCCATAGAATAGACAGTAAACGATGGGGTTTTGGTGGAGATTAGAGTCTTGGAGCAGTAAACACTTTATTTGATTGCATTAGTATTTTTTAATATTTTTCCATTACAATCACATTTTAATCCATGCTATAACAGTATGAAATGAAGCATTCTGTAATGTTAGTACTTCATTTTGAAGAAAAATAGTGATGCTTAAGATTTTATTCTAGTAGATTCAACTGAGTGGTGGTCCGGTGGGTGGCGCTGTCGAGGTGGTTCTGGGTTCGAGTCCCTCTCTGTGGGGAGTTTGCATGTTCTCTGTGTGGGTTCTCTGGCTTTTATTTTGTAGTGTCGTCATATTAGTGTAATGTCATAGTTTAGCCAACAGGACCCTCACAGGTTGTGTCTGAAAAGAACGCAGGAAGTGGAATTAAATTATCAAAATAAAACATTGATCAAATCACATTAAAATGTCAGGTATTTGTACGTTTGTCTCCACCAAAGATAACTGCTGCAGGTCAAACAGCACATCGATCAGAAGACATTGATCACTTCCAATACTCCGATCACTGAACTGTATTGATCCTCAGAGATGGGCTGTTTGATCATCGTTTGAGTCAAACAGGAAGGTCTCACACACACACACACACACACACACACACACACACACACACACACACACACACACACACACACACACACACAGCATCAGTACCCTATCTGCCCCCATTCCCTCTGCACTGATTAAAATAACCCCCCCTCCTGATGGAGGGGAGTCGCGCTATTTTAGAAATAAATATTCCCTGAGCGGACAGACAAGAGCGGCTATCTGTGTGTGTGTGTGTGTGTGTGTGTGTGTGTGTGTGTGTGTGTGTGTGTGTGTGTGTGTGTGTGTGTGTGTGTAGGCAAGGCACTGTGTGGATGCTTAGCTGTACTCCCTCAATGCACATCTCTCTAACTCCCCTCCTTTGCAACAAACACACTCACACACACACACACACACACACACACACACACACACACACACACACACAAACACACGGGTGCGAGTCTTTATCACGACCTGACACTTGGGCTTGGGCTGGTAATCAGAGCAGCATGCCCCCCCCCTCCACACACACACACACACACACCAACACACACACACACACACACACACACACACACACACACACACACACACACACACACACACCACTGAGGGAAGAGATGCATTCTAATCTCAACTGTTGCATATCTAATACTAATTGGAATTGCAACTGGGTCACTCTCATTGTTTTTCAAGTATTGTCAAGTCGGGTGGGGGACGGGGGGAGTTGGGGTGGGGAGGGGGGGGGGGCATGAAACAGAAATTACACCCCTTGTTTGCCCCAGCACCACCACCCTCTCCTTTTTAGCTACAGCGCGCATGATTGGATAGTCTCGCTTACTAGTGCATGTGTGTGTGTGTGTGTGTGTGTGTGTGTGTGTGTGTGTGTGTGTGAGTGTGTTTGTGAAACAGAGTGGGAAGATAGAGAGATCAAAGAAAACAGATGTGTTCCATAGTAACACACACACACACACACACACACACACACACACACACACACACACAGTTACAATAACAATTCCATTTATAGGACGTAGGTGGCGCTGTCAGTTCTTTATTCACAGGAGAACCGGAAACCACATTCCAACCCCCACGGAGGAGGAGGGGCTAAACACGTCACGATCTGATTGGACCAGAAGACGTCACATCATCTCATGCAGATTCCTTATCTGTATTGTGTAAAACTCACCGGGCAGGGAAAGACGTTACCAGACCCGTTTACTGCAGGCATTCAGAGACAAAAGCCTGGATATCTGTATTATTACACTTGTTGTCAGGAATAAACTTTTTAAACTCATGATGATCGAATACGTCTCCTACTTTACCTCAATAACAAGAACCCACGGAATAATGAAGTTTTAAGACGACTCTGCTTCATACTTTAAAGCCTGAACCATGAAATCATTGCCATAAACATCTATTTTTTTTATTTTTTTGGGGGGAAAATAAGGTTTATTGACACCTGACAAATCTGTCAAAAATGTGCACGCATGAGCCTTAGTTTGTACATTTATGGTTAAATCCAGAATTTTTTTTTTTTTGCATGGAAAATCCAAATGCATGTGTTTGATTTTAGACATCAGGTTGTTCTGGAAAAGAATTTATGACATGAACGTATCAAACTCCTGTGAATCAAATATGATACAAATATGGCTTTATATGGTTAAATATTTGTGGGGGTTTTGCATTTTTTAAAAATAAATAAATGAGACAAATAATAAAGGATTACTTAGTCAGAGCTTAATGTTATCTTTCTAACATTTTAATCATTTAATTTATTTGTCAGGGCAATCAACAAAATGCGCATCAGGATAGCAAAACTGCACAAGATGCTAACACGGCTGCTCATTGGCTGCAGCTCATTGGCTGCAGCTCATTGGCTGCAGCTCATTGGCTGGATGCTGGATGCTAATATCACAAGTTGGAACATGTTTAGACCAGCCTGGTCCTGGCTGGCTTCATCACAGGATTGACGATGACGCCGTTAACATTTTGACAGATCGCTGAGCTGCAGCCGATGCTCTAGGAAACCAGGGCAGAGTGCAGTATCTACACTTCCTGTGACTCGCGTTGCCGTTTGGTTGGTTTTTACATTTCTTGTCATTTCCACAGTAATTTCTACCATCACAAGACATAAGAAATGTTGGGTAATGTTGGGTTTTGCAGGGTGAATTTGTCAAAAATGTAAAATTAAAGTATTTACTGAGAGTCAGTGACTGCAATGTTAGCAGACATGAGCATCACACGTCGTGAATATATTTATGTTTATACGTGTCATTGTATTGTATCCCACTTCATATTTATTCAGCATGCATGTCATTACACACACACATACAATACAGGTTTTGACAGCACATAATTGCATCTCTGGCAGGTGATTCTTTGCATTCAATGATTTTTTTTTCCCGGGGCTCAGCTGCTGTTTGTAATTATCGCGGCCCCCGTGTGCCACCCTGTTCAGTCAATAGTTTCAGTCCTTGTTCACAATGAGCTCCTAAACACTCAACTTATCTGGCATCCTTCTCTTTCACAATGGGCCAATCATATCTTTTAAAAGTGGTCGACTTGGTCTCCTGTTCATCGGTTAACACTAACGTTCAAAGGCAGAGTGCAGTATCTGGATTCTGTCAAAATAACAGAAACTTGTTCTCCCCAGTTTGGTGTTTTGTAGATACTGCAGTGGTACAGGACTGTGTACTGGTACTGCTACGACTACCAACCTGTCATCATTTTCATTTGGTGATTTTTCTGTCTCTCCATGAATCAGTTTGGGTGTGAGCGTCTAAACTCCTGAACTAGTGAAACACCACAGTCACTGGGCGTGGTTCTCCTCCTGTGACCTTCATCCTTTAAACACTGACACAAGTTTGACATTCTCTGGACTCATGTCCAGTCGTACAGAGTGTATAAAGTGTTTGTACAGTGTAGAGAGTGTCTATAGAATGTGTATAAATTGAAGAGCGTGAAGAGTGTATAGTGTGTAGAATGTATGTTGTGTGTATGCAGTATATATTGTTTATAGTCTTGAGTGTATAGCGTGTATTATATATATATAAGAGTAAATTGCATGCATCATGTCTGTGTAGTGTGCATATTGTGTACAAAGTGTATAATGTAGGGTGTATAGAGTATATAGGGTGTTTACAAAGTGTGTAGAGTGTATAGTGTGTATAATGTGTATAGTGTGCATAGAGTGTATACAGTATATCTGTATAGTGTGAAATAGTGTATAGTGTGTATAGTGTGTATAGTGTGTATAGTGTGTATAGAGTGTATAGAGTGTATACGGTGTACAGAGTGTATGGAGTGTATAGAATGTATAGTGTGTATAGGGTGTATAGAGTGTATAGAGTGTAAAGAGTGTATAGTGTGTATAGTGTGTATAGAGTGTATACGGTGTATAGAGTGTATGGAGTGTATAGAATGTATAGTGTGTATAGGGTGTATAGAGTGTATAGTGTGTATAGGGTGTATAGTGTGTATAGAATGTATAGAGTGTGTAGAGTGTATAGATTGTATAGGGTGTATAGGGTGTATAGATTGTATAGTGTATAGAGTATATAGTGTGTATAGAGTGTATAGTCTGTATAGAGTGTATAGGGTGTATAGAGTGTAGAGTGTGTATGGGATGTATAGGGTGTATACTGTGTATAGTGTATATAGAGTGTATAGAATGTATAGGGTGTATAGTGTATAGTGTGTATAGAGTGTATAGAGTGTATAGTCTTTATAGAGTGTATAGGGTGTATAGGGTGTATAGAGTGTATAGGGTGTATAGATTGTATAGTGTGTATGGCGTGTATACAGTGTATATAGTGTATAGTGTGTATAGATTGTATAGAGTGTATAGTGTGTATAGAGTGTACAGTCTGTATAGAGTGTATACGGTGTATAGTGTATAGAGTATAAAGTGTGTATAGGGTGTATAGAGTGTATAGGGTGTATAGAGTGTATATTGTATATAGGGTGTATAGATTGTATAGTGTGTATAGAGTGTATAGGGTGTATACTGTGTATAGTGTGTATAGAGCTTTTAGAATGTATAGGGTGTATAGAGTGTATAGAGTGTATACGGTGTATAGAGTGTATAGAGTGTATAGTCTTTATAGAGTGTATAGGGTGTATAGGGTGTATAGAGTGTATAGGGTGTATAGATTGTATAGTGTGTATGGAGTGTATAGGGTGTATAGTGTGTATAGAGTGTATGGCGTGTATACAGTGTATATAGTGTATAGTGTGTATAGATTGTATAGCGTGTATAGAGTGTATAGTGTGTATAGAGTGTACAGTCTGTATAGAGTGTATACGGTGTATAGTGTATAGAGTATAAAGTGTGTATAGGGTGTATAGAGTGTATATTGTATATAGGGTGTATAGATTGTATAGTGTGTATAGAGTGTATAGGGTGTATACTGTGTATAGTGTGTATAGAGCTTTTAGAATGTATAGGGTGTATAGAGTGTATAGGGTGTATAGAGTCTATAGAGTCTATAGAGCATATAGGGTGTATAGAGTGTATAGTGTGTGTAATGTAGCCGCAAGAGGGCACAAACCAGTGTCTTATTGTGCCGGTCCCAAGCCCGGATAAATACAGAGGGTTGCGTCAGGAAGGGCATCCGGCGTAAAACTTTTGCCAAATCAAAGATGCGAATCAAACCTATGACTTCCATACCGGATCGGTCGAGGCCCGGGTTAACAACGACCGCCATCGGCGCTGTTGACCTACAGGGCGCCGGTGGAAATTGGATTACTGTTGGTCGAAGAAGGAGAGGAGGAAAGTGCGTTCGCACGAAGAAAGAGAAGAGGAGCGCCAAGAGTATAGGACTGAGAGTAGGGACGTTGAATGTTGGAACTATGACAGGAAAAGGTAGAGAGTTGGTCGACATGATGCAGAGGAGGAAGGTAGACATACTGTGTGTCCAGGAGACCAGGTGGAAAGGTAGCAAGGCTAGAAGTTTAGGAGCAGGGTTCAAGTTGTTCTATCATGGTGTAGATGGGAAGAGAAATGGAGTAGGAGTTATCTTGAAGGAGGAGTTTGTTAGGAATGTACTGGAGGTAAAAAGAGTGTCAGATAGAGTGATGAGTCTGAAGCTAGAAATAGAAGGTGTGATGTTCAATGTTGTTAGTGGGTATGCTCCACAGGTAGGATGTGAGCTGGAGGAGAAGGAGAAATTCTTGTTGGACTTTGATGAAGTGATGCAGAGCATACCTAGAAGTGAGAGAGTTGTCATTGGTGCAGACTTCAATGGACATGTTGGTGCAGGTAACAGAGGTGATGAGGAAGTGATGGGCAGGTTTGGTATCCAGGAGAGGAACGCAGAAGGACAGATGGTAGTTGACTTTGCAAAAAGGATGGAAATGGCTGTAGTGAATACTTTCTTCCAGAAGAGGCAGGAACATAGGGTGACCTATAAGAGTGGTGGTAGGAGCACACAGGTAGACTACATCTTGTGTAGACGATGTAACCTGAAGGAGATCAGTGACTGTAAAGTGGTGGTAGGCGAGAGTGTAGCCAAACAGCATAGGATGGTGGTGTGTAGGATGACTCTGGTGGTGAGGAAGATGAAGAGGGCAAAGGCAGAGCAGAGGACGAAATGGTGGAAGATAAAAAAGGAAGGGTATTGCATGACCTTTAGGAAGGAGTTAAGACAGGCTCTGGGTGGTCAGGAGGTGCTTCCAGATGACTGGACAACTACAGCTAATGTGATCAGGGAGACAGGTAGGAGAGTATTTGGTGTGTCATCTGGAAGGAAAGTAGATAAGGAGACTTGGTGGTGGAATGAGGAGGTACAGGAGTGTATACAAAGAAAGAGGTTAGCTAAGAAGAAGTGGGACACTGAGTGGACTGAGGAGAGTAGACAGGAGTACAGGGAGATGCAGCGTACGGTGAAGGTAGAGGTAGCAACGGCCAAACAAGAAGCTTATGATGACTTGTATGCTAGGTTGGACAGTAAGGAGGGAGAGACTGATCTATACAGGTTGGCAAGACAGAGAGACAGAGATGGGAAGGACGTGCAGCAGGTTAGGGTGATTAAGGATAGGGATGGAAGTCTATTGACAGGTGCCAGCAGTGTGATGGGAAGATGGAAAGAGTACTTTGAAGAGTTGATGAACGTGGAAAATGAGAGAGAACAAAGACTAGAAGAGGTGACTGTTGTGGACCAGGAAGTAGCAAAGATTAGTCAGGATGAAGTGAGGAGGGCACTGAAGAGTGGAAAGGCAGTCGGTCCTGATGATATACCTGTAGAGGTTTGGAAGTGTCTAGGAGAGGTGGCAGTAGAGTTTCTGACTGGGTTGTTCAACAGGATCTTAGATAGTGAGAAGATGCCTGAGGAGTGGAGGAGAAGTGTGCTGGTGCCCATTTTTAAGAACAAGGGAGATGTGCAGAGTTGTGGCAACTACAGAGGAATAAAGCTGATGAGCCATACAATGAAGTTATGGGAAAGAGTAGTGGAAGCTAGACTAAGGGCAGAAGTGAGCATTTGTGAGCAGCAGTATGGTTTCATGCCAAAAAAGAGTACTACAGATGCAGTATTTGCTCTGAGGATGTTGATAGAGAAGTACAGAGAAGGCCAGAGGGAGCTGCATTGTGTTTTTCTGGAGAAAGCTTATGACAGGGTGCCCAGAGAGGAACTGTGGTATTGTATGAGGAAGTCTGGAGTGGCAGAGAAGTATGTTAGAGCGGTGCAGGACATGTATGAGGACTGTAAGACAGTGGTGAGGTGTGCTGTAGGTGTGACAGAGGAGTTCAAGGTGGAGGTGGGACTGTATCAGGGATCAGCTCTGAGCCCCTTCTTGTTGCTATGGTGATGGACAGGCTGACAGACGAGGTTAGACAGGAATCTCCATGGACTATGATGTTTGCAGATGACATTGTGATCTGCAGTGAGAGTAGGGAAGAGGTGGAGGAGAAGCTAGAGAGGTGGAGGTTTGTCCTGGAAAGGAGAGGGATGAGGGTTAGCCGCAGTAAGACAGAGTACATGTGTGTGAATGAGAGGGACCCAAGTGGAAGAGTGAGGTTACAGGGAGAAGAGATCAAGAAGGTGGAGGATTTGAAGTACTTAGGGTCAACAGTCCAGAGCAAAGGAGCGTGTGGAAAAGAGGTGAAGAAACGTGTCCAGGCAGGATGGAACGGGAGGAGAAAAGTGTCAGGTGTGATGTGTGATAGAAGAGTTTCAGCTAAAATGAAAGGAAAGGTGTACAAAACTGTGGTGAGACCAGCGATGTTGTTTGGTCTAGAGACAGTGTCACTGAGGAAAAGACAGGAGGCAGAGCTGGAGGTAGCAGAGATGAAGATGCTGAGGTTCTCTCTGGGAGTGACCAGGAAGGATAGGATCAGGAATGAGTACATCAGAGGGACAGCACATGTTAGAGGTTTTGGAGATAAAGTCAGAGAGGCCAGACTGAGATGGTTTGGACATGTCCAGAGGAGAGATAGTGAATATATTGGTAGAAGGATGCTGAGTTTTGAACTGCCAGGCAGGAGGCCTAGAGGAAGACCAAAGAGGAGGTTTATGGATGTAGTGAAAGAGGACATGAAGGTAGTTGGTGTGAGAGAAGAGGATGCAAAGGACAGGGTTAGATGGAGGCAATTGATTCGCTGTGGAGACCCCTGAAGGGAAAAACCGACAGGAAAAGAAGAAGAAGAAGAAGGGTGTATAGAGTGTATATAGTGTATAGGGTGTATAGAGTGTATAGGGTGTATAGAGTGTATAGGGTGTATAGAGTCTATAGAGTCTATAGAGCATATAGGGTGTATAGAGTGTATAGTGTGTATAGAGTGTATAGTCTGTATAGAGTGTATAGGGTGTATAGAGTGTATAGAGTGTATAGGGTGTATAGAGTGTATAGTCTGTATAGACTGTATAGGGTGTATAGAGTGTATAGAGTGTATAGTCTGTATAGAGTGTATAGGGTGTACAGAGTTTATAGAGTGTATAGAGTGTAAAGGGTGTATAGAGTGTCTAGTCTGTATAGAGAGTATAGGGTGTATAGATTGTATAGAGTGTATGGAGTGTATAGGGTGTATACTGTGTATAGTGTGTATAGAGCTTTTAGAATGTATAGGGTGTATAGAGTGTCTAGGGTGTATTGAGTGTATAGAGTGTATAGGATGTATAGGGTGTATAGATTATATAGTGTGTATGGAATGTATAGTGTGTATGGAATATATAGGGTGTGTAGTGTGTATAGTGTGCATGGAGTGTATAGAGTGTATAGAGCATATAGGGTGTATAGAGTGTATAGGGTGTATCGAGTGTATAGGGTGTATACTGTGTATAGTGTGAATAGAGCGTATAGCGTGTACAGAGTGTATAGGGTGTATAGAGTGTATAGGGTGTATACTGTGTATAGTGTGTATAGAGTGTATAGGGTGTATAGTGTCTTCTTCTTTTCCTTTCGGCTATTCCCTTCAGGGGTCGCCACAGCGAATCAACCGCCTCCATCTAACCCTGTCTTCTGCATCCTCTTCTCTCACACCAACTACCTTCATGTCCTCTTTCACTACATCCATAAACCTCCTCTTTGGTCTTCCTCTAGGCCTCCTGCCTGGCAGTTCAAAACTCAGCATCCTTCTACCAATATATTCACTATCTCTCCTCTGGACATGTCCAAACCATCTCAGTCTGGCCTCTCTGACTTTATCTCCAAAACCTCTAACATGTGCTGTCCCTCTGATGTACTCATTCCTGATCCTATCCTTCCTGGTCACTCCCAGAGAGAACCTCAGCATCTTCATCTCTGCTACCTCCAGCTCTGCCTCCTGTCTTTTCCTCAGTGACACTGTCTCTAGACCGAACAACATCGCTGGTCTCACCACAGTTTTGTACACCTTTCCTTTCATTTTAGCTGAAACTCTTCTATCACACATCACACCTGACACTTTTCTCCACCCATTCCATCCTGCCTGGACACGTTTCTTCACCTCTTTTCCACACTCTCCTTTGCTCTGGACTGTTGACCCTAAGTACTTCAAATCCTCCACCTTCTTTATCTCTTCTCCCTGTAACCTCACTCTTCCACTTGGGTCCCTCTCATTCACACACGTGCACTCTGTCTTACTGCGGCTAACCTTCATTCCTCTCCTTTCCAGGACAAACCTCCACCTCTCTAGCTTCTCCTCCACCTCTTCCCTACTCTCACTGCAGATCACAATGTCATCTGCAAACATCATAGTCCATGGAGATTCCTGTCTAACCTCGTCTGTCAGCCTGTCCATCACCATAGCAACAAGAAGGGGCTCAGAGCTGATCCCTGATACAGTCCCACCTCCACCTTGAACTCCTCTGTCACACCTACAGCACACCTCACCACTGTCTTACAGTCCTCATACATGTCCTGCACCGCTCTAACATACTTCTCTGCCACTCCAGACTTCCTCATACAATACCACAGTTCCTCTCTGGGCACCCTGTCATAAGCTTTCTCCAGATCTACAAAAACACAATGCAGCTCCCTCTGGCCTTCTCTGTACTTCTCTATCAACATCCTCAAAGCAAATACTGCATCTGTAGTACTCTTTTTTGGCATGAAACCATACTGCTGCTCACAAATGCTCACTTCTGCCCTTAGTCTAGCTTCCACTACTCTTTCCCATAACTTCATTGTATGGCTCATCAGCTTTATTCCTCTGTAGTTGCCACAACTCTGCACATCTCCCTTGTTCTTAAAAATGGGCACCAGCACACTTCTCCTCCACTCCTCAGGCATCTTCTCACTATCTAAGATCCTGTTGAACAACCCAGTCAGAAACTCTACTGCCACCTCTCCGAGACACTTCCAAACCTCTACAGGTATATCATCAGGACCGACTGCCTTTCCACTCTTCATCCTCTTCAGTGCTCTCCTCACTTCATCCTGACTAATCTTTGCTACATCCTGGTCCACAACAGTCACCTCTTCTAGTCTTTGTTCTCTCTCATTTTCCACGTTCATCAACTCTTCAAAGTACTCTTTCCATCTTCCCATCACACTGCTGGCACCTGTCAATAGACTTCCATCCCTATCCTTAATCACCCTAACCTGCTGCACGTCCTTCCCATCTCTATCTCTCTGTCTTGCCAGCCAGTATAGATCAGTCTCTCCCTCCTGACTGTCCAACCTAGCATACAAATCATCATAAGCGTCTTGTTTGGCCTTTGCTTCCTCTACCTTCACCTTACGCTGTATCTCCTTGTACTCCTGTCTCCTCTCCTCAGTCCTCTCAGTGTCCCACTTCTTCTTAGCTAACCTCTTTCTTTGTATACACTCCTGTACCTCCTCATTCCACCACCAAGTCTCCTTATCTACTTTCCTTCCAGATCACACACCAAATATTCTCCTACCTGTCTCCCTGATCACATTAGCTGTAGTTGTCCAGACATCTGGAAGCACCTCCTGACCTCCCAGAGCCTGTCTTAACTCCTTCCTAAAGGTCATGCAATACCCTTCCTTTTTTATCTTCCACCATTTCGTCTTCTGCTCTGTCTTTGTCCTCTTCATCTTCCTCACCACCAGAGTCATCCTACACACCACCATCCTATGCTGTTTGGCTACACTCTCGCCTACCACCACTTTACAGTCACTGATCTCCTTCAGGTTACATCGTCTACACAAGATGTAGTCTACCTGTGTGCTCCTACCACCACTCTTATAGGTCACCCTATGTTCCTGCCTCTTCTGGAAGAAAGTATTCACTACAGCCATTTCCATCCTTTTTGCAAAGTCAGCTACCATCTGTCCTTCTGCGTTCCTCTCCTGGATACCAAACCTGCCCATCACTTCCTCATCACCTCTGTTACCTGCACCAACATGTCCATTGAAGTCTGCACCAATGACAACTCTCTCACTTCTAGGTATGCTCTGCATCACTTCATCAAAGTCCAACAAGAATTTCTCCTTCTCCTCCAGCTCACATCCCACCTGTGGAGCATACCCACTAACAACATTGAACATCACACCTTCTATTTCTAGCTTCAGACTCATCACTCTATCTGACACTCTTTTTACCTCCAGGACATTCCTAACAAACTCCTCCTTCAAGATAACTCCTACTCCATTTCTCTTCCCATCTACACCATGATAGAACAACTTGAACCCTGCTCCTAAACTTCTAGCCTTGCTACCTTTCCACCTGGTCTCCTGGACACACAGTATGTCTACCTTCCTCCTCTGCATCATGTCGACCAACTCTCTACCTTTTCTTGTCATAGTTCCAACATTCAACGTCCCTACTCTTAGTCCTATACTCTTGGCGCTCCTCTTCTCTTTCTTCGTGCGAACGCACTTTCCTCCTCTCTTTCTTCGACCAACAGTAATCCAATTTCCACCGGCGCCCTGTAGGTCAACAGCGCCGATGGCGGTCGTTGTTAACCCGGGCCTCGACCGATCCGGTATGGAAGTCATAGGTTTGATTCTCATCTTTGATTTGGCAAAAGTTTTACGCCGGATGCCCTTCCTGACGCAACCCTCTGTATTTATCCGGGCTTGGGACCGGCACAATAAGACACTGGCTTGTGCCCTAGGGTGTATAGTGTATAGAGTATAAAGTCAGTATAGGGTGTATAGAGTGTATAGGGGTGTATAGAGTGTATAGTGTGTATAGGGTGTATAGAGTGTATAGGGTGTATAGAGTGTATAGGGTGTATAGAGTGTATAGCGTGTCTAGGGTGAATCGATTGTATAGTGTGTATGGAATGTATAGGGTGTTTAATGTGTATAGTGTGCATGGAGTGTATAGGGTGTATAGTGTGTATAGAGTGTATAGCGTGTATAGAGTGTATAGAATGTATAGTGTGTATGGAGTGTATCGCGTGTATAGAGTGTATAGAATGTATATTGTGTATAGAGTGTATGGGGTGTATAGAGTGTATAGAGTGTATAGTGTGTATAGGGTGTATAGTGTATAGGGCGTATAGAGTGTATAGTCTGTATAGAGTGTATAGGTTGTATAGAGTGTATAGCGTGTATAGAGTGTATAGAATGTATCGTGTGTATGGAGTGTATCGCGTGTATAGAGTTTATAGAATGTATATTGTGTATAGAGTGTATGGGGTGTATAGAGTGTATAGAGTGTATAGTGTGTATTGGGTGTATAGTGTATAGGGCGTATAGAGTGTATAGTCTGTATAGAGTGTATAGGTTGTATAGAGTGTATAGGGTGTATAGTGTATAGATTGTATAGTGTGTATGGAGTGTATAGGGTGTATCCTGTGTATAGTGTGTATAGAGTGTATAGTGTGTATAAGGTGTATAGGGTGTATAGATTGTATAGTGTGTATGGAGTGTATAGGGTGTATGGAGTGTATAGTGTGTATAGTGTGTATAGTGTGTATAGTGTGTATAGGGTGTATAGAGTGTATAGGGTGTATAGTGTATAGCGTGTCTAGGGTGTATAGAGTGTATAGTGTGTATAGAGTGTATAGGATGTATAGGGTGTATAGATTGTATCGTGTGTATGGAATGTATAGGGTGTGTAATGTGTATAGTGTGCATGGAGTGTATAGGGTGTATAGTGTGTATAGAGTGTATAGAGTGTATAGAGCATATAGGGTGTATAGTGTGTATAAAGTGTATAGCGTGTATAGCGTGTATAGAATGTATAGTGTGTATGGAGTGTATAGCGTGTATAGAGTGTATAGAATATATATTGTGTATAGAGTGTATAGGGTGTATAGAGTGTATAGTGTGTATAAGGTGTATAGATTCTATAGTGTGTATGGACTGTTTCGGGTGTATACTGTGTATAGTGTGTATAGAGTGTATAGTGTGTATAGTGTGTATAGAGTGTATAGTGTGTATAGTGTGTATAGAGTGTATAGTGTGTATAGGGTGTATAGTGTATAGGGCGTATAGAGTGTATAGTCTGTATAGAGTGTATAGGGTGTATAGAGTGTATAGGGTGTATAGTGTATAGATTGTATAGTGTGTATGGAGTGTATAGGGTGTATCCTGTGTATAGTGTGTATAGAGTGTATAGTGTGTATAAGGTGTATAGGGT
>CM023613.1:957774-983888 GCA_013358685.1 Antennarius maculatus
TGTAATGTAACTAAATGTAACTACTCCTTAATGTAACTAATAAATGTAACTAAATGTAACTCAATGTAATGTAACTAAATGTAACTACTCCTTAATGTAACTAATAAATGTAACTAAATGAAACTCAATGTAATGTAACTAAATGTAACTACTCCATAATGTAACTAATAAATGTAACTAAATGTAACTCAATGTAATGTAACTAAATGTAACTACTCCTTAATGTAACTAATAAATGTAACTAAATGTAACTCAATGTAATGTAACTAAATGTAACTACTCCTTAATGTAACTAATAAATGTAACTAAATGTAACTCAATGTAATGTAACTAAATGTAACTACTCCTTAATGTAACTAATAAATGTAACTAAATGTAACTCAATGTAATGTAACTAAATGTAACTACTCCTTAATGTAACTAATAAATGTAACTAAATGTAACTCAATGTAATGTAACTAAATGTAACTACTCCTTAATGTAACTAATAAATGTAACTAAATGTAACTCAATGTAATGTAACTAAATGTAACTACTCCTTAATGTAACTAATAAATGTAACTAAATGTAACTCAATGTAATGTAACTAAATGTAACTACTCCTTAATGTAACTAATAAATGTAACTAAATGTAACTCAATGTAATGTAACTAAATGTAACTACTCCTTAATGTAACTAATAAATGTAACTATATGTAACTCAATGTAATGTAACTAAATGTAACTACTCCTTAATGTAACTAATAAATGTAACTAAATGTAACTCAATGTAATGTAACTAAATGTAACTACTCCTTAATGTAACTAATAAATGTAACTAAATGTAACTCAATGTAATGTAACTAAATGTAACTACTCCTTAATGTAACTAATAAATGTAACTAAATGTAACTCAGTGTAATGTAACTAAATGTAACTACTCCTTAATGTAACTAATAAATGTAACTAAATGTAACTTAATGTAATGTAACTAAATGTAACTACTCCTTAATGTAACTAATAAATGTAACTAAATGTAACTCAATGTAATGTAACTAAATGTAACTACTCCTTAATGTAACTAATAAATGTAACTAAATGTAACTCAATGTAATGTAACTAAATGTAACTACTCCTTCTTCTTCTTCTTTTCCTTTTGGCTTTTCCCTTCAGGGGTCGCCACAGCGAATCAACCGCCTCCATCTAACCCTGTCCTTTGCATCCTCTTCTCTCACACCAACTACCTTCATGTCCTCTTTTACTACATCCATAAACCTCCTCTTTGGTCTTCCTCTAGGCCTCCTGCCTGGCAGTTCAAAACTCAGCATCCTTCTACCAATATATTCACTATCTCTCCTCTGGACATGTCCAAACCATCTCAGTCTGGCCTCTCTGACTTTATCTCCAAAACCTCCAACATGTGCTGTCCCTCTGATGTACTCATTCCTGATCCTATCCTTCCTGGTCACTCCCAGAGAGAACCTCAGCATCTTCATCTCTGCTACCTCCAGCTCTGCCTCCTGTCTTTTCCTCAGTGACACTGTCTCTAGGCCAAACAACATTGCTGGTCTCACCACAGTTTTGTACACCTTTCCTTTCATTTTAGCTGAAACTCTTCTATCACACATCACACCTGACACTTTCCTCCACCCATTCCATCCTGCCTGGACACGCTTCTTCACCTCTTTTCCCCACTCTCCATTGCTCTGGACTGTTGACCCCAAGTACTTAAAATCCTCCACCTTCTTGATCTCTTCTCCCTGTAACCTCACTCTTCCACTTGGGTCCCTCTCATTCACACACATGTACTCTGTCTTACTGCGGCTAACCTTCATTCCTCTCCTTTCCAGGGCAAACCTCCACCTCTCTAGCTTCTCCTCCACCTCGTCCCTACTCTCACTGCAGATCACAATGTCATCTGCAAACATCATAGTCCATGGAGATTCCTGTCTAACCTCGTCTGTCAGCCTGTCCATCACCATAGCGAACAAGAAGGGGCTCAGAGCTGATCCCTGATGCAGTCCCACCTCCACCTTGAACTCCTCTGTCACACCTACAGCACACCTCACCACTGTCTTACAGTCCTCATACATGTCCTGCACCGCTCTAACATACTTCTCTGACACTCCAGACTTCCTCATACAATACCACAGTTCCTCTCTGGGCACCCTGTCATAAGCTTTCTCCAGATCTACAAAAACACAATGCAGCTCCCTCTGGCCTTCTCTGTACTTCTCTATCAACATCCTCAAAGCAAATACTGCATCTGTAGTACTCTTTTTTGGCATGAAACCATACTGCTGCTCACAAATGCTCACTTCTGCCCTTAGTCTAGCTTCCACTACTCTTTCCCATAACTTCATTGTATGGCTCATCAGCTTTATTCCTCTGTAGTTGCCACAACTCTGCACATCTCCCTTGTTCTTAAAAATGGGCACCAGCACACTTCTCCTCCACTCCTCAGGCATCTTCTCACTATCTAAGATCCCGTTGAACAACCCAGTCAGAAACTCTACTGCCACCTCTCCTAGACACTTCCAAACCTCTACAGGTATATCATCAGGACCGACTGCCTTTCCACTCTTCATCCTCTTCAGTGCTCTCCTCACTTCATCCTGGCTAATCTTTGCTACATCCTGGTCCACAACAGTCACCTCTTCTAGTCTTTGTTCTCTCTCATTTTCCACGTTCATCAACTCCTCAAAGTACTCTTTCCATCTTCCCATCACACTGCTGGCACCTGTCAATAGACTTCCATCCCTATCCTTAATCACCCTAACCTGCTGCACGTCCTTCCCATCTCTATCTCTCTGTCTTGCCAGCCTGTATAGATCAGTCTCTCCCTCCTTACTGTCCAACCTAACATACAAGTCATCATAAGCTTCTTGTTTGGCCTTTGCTACCTCTACCTTCACCTTACGCTGTATCTCCCTGTACTCCTGTCTACTCTCCTCAGTCCTCTCAGTGTCCCACTTCTTCTTAGCTAACCTCTTTCTTTGTATACACTCCTGTACCTTCTCATTCCACCACCAAGTCTCCTTATCTACTTTCCTTCCAGATGACACACCAAATACTCTCCTACCTGTCTCCCTGATCACATTAGCTGTAGTTGTCCAGTCATCTGGAAGCACCTCCTGACCACCCAGAGCCTGTCTTAACTCCTTCCTAAAGGTCATGCAACACTCTTCCTTTTTTAGCTTCCACCATTTCGTCTTCTGCTCTGTCTTTGTCCTCTTCATCTTCCTCACCACCAGAGTCATCCTACACACCACCATTCTATGCTGTTTGGCTACACTCTCGCCTACCACTACTTTGCAGTCACTGATCTCCTTCAGGTTACATCGTCTACACAAGATGTAGTCTACCTGTGTGCTCCTACCACCACTCTTATAGGTCACCCTATGTTCCTGCCTCTTCTGGAAAAAAGTATTCACTACAGCCATTTCCATCCTTTTTGCAAAGTCAACTACCATCTGTCCTTCTGCGTTCCTCTCCTGGATACCAAACCTGCCCATCACTTCCTCATCACCTCTGTTACCTGCACCAACATGTCCATTGAAGTCTGCACCGATGACAACTCTCTCACTTCTAGGTATGCTCTGCATCACTTCATCAAAGTCCAACCAGAATTTCTCCTTCTCCTCCAGCTCACATCCTACCTGTGGGGCATACCCACTAACAACATTGAACATCACACCTTCTATTTCTAGCTTCAGACTCATCACTCTATCCGACACTCTTTTTACCTCCAGGACATTCCTAACAAACTCCTCCTTCAAGATAACTCCTACTCCATTTCTCTTCCCATCTACACCATGATAGAACAACTTGAACCCTGCTCCTAAACTTCTAGCCTTGCTACCTTTCCACCTGGTCTCCTGGACACACAGTATGTCTACCTTCCTCCTCTGCATCATGTCGACCAACTCTCTACCTTTTCCTGTCATAGTTCCAACATTCAACGTCCCTACTCTTAGTCCTATACTCTTGGCGCTCCTCTTCTCTTTCTTCGTGCGAACGCACTTTCCTCCTCTCCTTCTTCGACCAACAGTAATCCAATTTCCACCGGCGCCCTGTAGGTCAACAGCGCCGATGGCGGTCGTTGTTAACCCGGGCCTCGACCGATCCGGTATGGAAGTCATATGTTTGATTCGCATCTTTGATTTGGCAAAAGTTTTACGCCGGATGCCCTTCCTGACGCAACCCTCTGTATTTATCCGGGCTTGGGACCGGCACAATAAGACACTGGCTTGTGCCCTCTTGCGGCTACATTAAATGTAACTACTCCTTAATGTAACTAATAAATGTAACTAAATGTAACTCAATGTAATGTAACTAAATGTAACTACTCCTTAATGTAACTAATAAATGTAACTAAATGTAACTCAATGTAATGTAACTAAATGTAACTACTCCTTAATGTAACTAATAAATGTAACTAAATGTAACTCAATGTAATGTAACTAAATGTAACTACTCCTTAATGTAACTAATAAATGTAACTAAATGTAACTCAATGTAATGTAACTAAATGTAACTACTCCTTAATGTAACTAATAAATGTAACTAAATGTAACTCAATGTAATGTAACTAAATGTAACTACTCCTTAATGTAACTAATAAATGTAACTAAATGTAACTCAATGTAATGTAACTAAATGTAACTACTCCTTAATGTAACTAATAAATGTAACTAAATGTAACTCAATGTAATGTAACTAAATGTAACTACTCCTTAATGTTAAATCAGTGAATTTCTGACTTATTCTAGTTCCAAACATTACAGTTAGACAGAAAAAACATGTTTGTTTGTTTCTCTGTTCTAACATAAATCCTTTTCATTTGTCAGGTTATTAAACCCACAGAACTCCATCAATCAAGGATCAAACTATCAATCAATAAAGAAAAATAACATCAGACACAAGTTAGGACGTTAACTTTGTTCAAAATAGACTGAATTACTGCATTGTGGGAAATGCAGTTTTGATCAAAGCACACTTTTGACCTATTTATTTTTAGACAGGTTGACCCTTAATGTTCACAAAGGCCACATAAAATGATGTGGAGGGCCACATTTGGCCCCCGGGCCTTGGGTTTGACACATGATCTAATGGGAACGCTGAAGTTCCCAGGATAAGGGATAACATGAAATCACGTGGGCTTGTAAAAAAGCCCTCTCTAGACTGGAAACTCCCATCATACCCCTCGTGGGGCACCTTTCCTCACTTGCCCCATCCAGAGGAAAAAAGCGCATGAGTAAAATCATGAAAATGTCCTTAGAGCCAGAAATGTAACCACTGATATCACTGAGGTGGGGGAACGGAAACCCAGGTAGAACGTCTGTCCCGTCTGCGTGGGTTTCCTGAATGGTAAAATTCAATCCTTCAGATATGAAGAACATTAGCACCAGAAGGAAAGAATAATGAGGCGAGAATTCTGATTCAATTTCATAAAGCTCAAATGACAACTTCAGTTTTCTTGTTTTCATAGATCATGAGGCAAAACTACAAATAACATATTCAATTTACAATATTATTAAGCAAAGAAATCAGGAACCAAAACATGCTCAAATCTAATTATTTATCAAAAATGTTGCCTATAAATGTTCAGTTAATTGTCTAATCTTTCCGGCTCCAGTGAAGCATTGTATTGCTGCTTGTTGTCGCTGTTGTTTCAGATCTATTTTCTTGTTGAATCGAATGTATTTGTATAAAGGCCCATCTCCAGACAGACATTACACACGGGCTCGTCGTAAATCCTGTGGTAAGTGCGAATGGACCCTTCTATGTAAAGGTTTTGACATAATAAGCATTAATCAGATCAGTTCAATCAGCAGAGTGCTGGAAAGGAACGAGGCAACACCAGAGCACCAAGAAGAAGGACTTTTGAAGGGGTTTTTTTGGCTTCCTGTAGGTGAACAGATTTATTTTCCTGGATTTTCTGCATTCACTCCACCAGACTACTAAATTTAGTTCCAGTCAGTTCAGGACTTTTAAAGATATTTGCAAAATCACTCAAGCAGACATACTATACGAATGAAAACACAACATATACACAATTTAATTGAGAAAAACCTCAACACAAAATAAGTCTGGAGCTGTTTTCCCAGGATACCAACAGCAGTAAAACTGAGGCCTGTTATCTGCCTGCATATCTGTGTAATCATTCTATTTCTATGAACCTTATAACCCAAGTAAAAACCGTCTAATCTAATCTAATCTGAATCTATATTCAACCACAGATAACCAACGATGGTGCCAGCTGTATTTTACGGTTTAAATCGGTAACAGTATTTTTTATAAAAGGAAGAGAAGTAACTCAAATATCCAATACAAATACAGGATGAGACAGAATAAGACATTTAAGAAGACAGGAGTGTTCACTCTTTACACACATCTGATTTAAAAGCGAAGGGACGGACGCCGGTGGAGAGAAAAGAAGACTTGCCTTCAGAGGATTCTGTTCTCATTACACTCTTACTCCAATTATTAATAGCCAGTCATTGGGGTTGCAAGGAAATTTCCGCTGCCTGCCACTATACATGTAGGGGTGATTTTTCTTTCACTCTATTAGCTTACCGTTGCACTATTTGGTCAGGAAGTGTGTTATTCTAAAGCGACCGCCTCCCCCCTTTTGTTTGTCGCTCCTTCTCTCTGTCATGCACACTTCAATGGAAAGCTGTCAAAGTTACTGGAAACAAAGACTGGAGAACAAGCTGATAAAGAAGTCCTGCTATTGGTTGTCAGGCGTGTCAATAGGGTGTGTGTGCGTGAAGCCGACCGTCGGTGTGTCCGTAGGATGTTTGCTGCTTTTCTAGGTTGATTAAGGGCCACAATGATTTTGTTGACTCAGAATATTTACCCTGTTTTATTTCTGGAGGGGTGTGAGGAGACAAAGACTGAACCCAAATGTGTGTGGATGAGCTGTTCCTTTCATCGCTGATCATCCTTCTTAGAGATAATATTGATGGAAGCCATTGATGAGGCCAGCAGAGACAAAGAAGGTCTCCAGCCGACACCAACACACCTTCAAGACTTCACAAACTACTTCTCCCAAACACTGAGCAGTCTCCAACTTTCAGTTTTCTTCTTCTTTCATTTAATTCTACTTAATGCTACTGAATTCTAGTCTCCATAATAGTTAATATTAATAGTTTGTACCTCTGAGCCCAATCAAAGTGCTATTCCCTCACAATACCACCATCTTTTGTTTTGTAGAAATGACAGGTCTGTGCACAGGTGTAGGTCGTCATTAGCACCGCAGCTAGCTGCTAACAATGAGATATGTTAACATTCATTCAAAGTAATATTCACTGGTTGCTGGTGTTTCTCCCCAATTCTTTTTTTTTTTGTCTTTTTACTTTTTCTTTTACCCATTTTCAAAAGTAAATTTTCATATCATACGCCAGCCAATCAGGTGGCATCCAAGAAATCACTGGTTCACGTAGGCGTTCAGCGGAGGGAGTCCCATCTCACCAGTAGGTGGCAGTACGCAATCAGAAGTACAGATACTCATTGGGACAAGTATCAGACATACAAGTTATCTGTGTGTGTGCGTGTGTGTATGTGTGTGCACATTTGAATTAACACAACTCAAAGTAATCTGCCCCCTGACTCACGTACCGTAAAAAGACAAGTGTGTTGTGTTCCCCCTCACACACACTCTGGGACATTCGTACTGCAGGACAGGTATGCCCTTTCCATTAAAATATTGTTCACACACACACACACACACACACACACACACACACACACACACACACACACACACACACACGGCCCATCTAAGCACCCTAATCCCCAATCTGTGTTTGAAATTCAGGGCCAGGGTCAAGGATTACAATAAACTCTGATGATCAAATAATGCAGGAATTCTTATTCCAGCGGAGCGTCTGATCGTCTCTTCTCCAGAATACTCAACGAATAGGAGCCTGAGAGGGAGGGGGCTGGGGGTGGGGGGAGGGCACAGTGGATGCAAAAAGAGTGTAGAGGATGAGGAGGGAACGAAGGAACGAGGAGAGGAAGATGTGGAGGGAGGGATGGTGAAGGATGGAGGAAGAGAAGTTTTACCAGAAAGACAAATTTAAATAAATGAATGGCTGGAAAATCTTTTACTCAATGCAGAGCAGATGCTGATGAAGTGAGTCCTGTCAGTTCATCGATCTGGTTGGTGATGCGTTGACATCTGATGACATCATCAGGCCCCTCTGACCTCTGGGAAGTCTCACCATCCAAAAGCAAACATTTTACTGGGATTTAATGGGTTGAATCTATACAAAAGTAGTTTAAACTTTCATCTTTTCAGATTCTCTTTCTCCTCATTATTTAATTTTGTTAATGATGGAGAAAATTATGCATTCAACTTTTTTTGTGTTGGAAAAACTTTTTCTTTTTTGTAAATGAAAGAATAATTCCATCTAATCACAACTCAGGCATCAGTTTTTAATAGTTTTATCCATGTTTTACCCTCATGGTTTGGTACCTGTGATATTTATTAGGCGTTACTAATATTAATAATATTCTAAAAAATTGATCACGTGTGGGCGGCTAGATGAACTATTTGTCACATGGGGCCAGAGAGGAAAGGAACTGGCCCCTTTATCACATCCAGGAGCCTGGATATACAGTGATCCCTCGTTCCTCGCGGTTAATGCGTTCCAAGAACCACACGCGATTAATGAATTCTGTGATATAGCGACAAACTATTTGTCTTATTATTTAGGGTAATTTAAACGTTTCTGAACCCCCCCCCCCATACTGATATTAAACCACCTTCTATCTGTATGACCTTTAAAACACTCTGACAGACTGTTTTAAACACTTTAGTGTCTCACAGACGTCTGAGACTCACAGAACGTAACGCACTTCAGGATGCTGTCAGCCAATAGAATGAGAGTACGGTGTCACGTGACTACCGACCAAACATCTGCGCTTAGTACAAAAGTCAAAGCTATGCACTAGCTTTGACCATAAATCAAAGCTAGTCCATAGGTAGATCAAAGCACTAGCTTTGATCTATGGTCTTATGGTTCCTGAGTGTACAAAAGTTGAGATTTGACCTTGACCTAGTTTTCTCAAGGTCAAGGTCATCCTCACATTTTCATCCCCGTTGCTGCCTGAGTGACGTGCTTTTTGTCTGTGACAATTACAACACACCACTGCTTCCGTCCAAACAGAGTGTTGGATCCAGGAGAAAGTTTTAAGTGTGTTGAATTTGCATATTAGTGGGTGGAGTTTCAGGTAATAAGACAGGAGCTGGACAGGAAGCAGTCCTGCTGGACACAAAGAGTGTAGATGCAAAGATAAATAACTTCCTGGAGGAAGGGGGGGCAGACGGAGACGCCATCTCTGTCCTCGCCCCATCCTCCTCATCCTCCCCATCCCCCCCATCCTCCTCATCCCCCCATCCTCCTCATCCTCCCCATCCCCCCCATCCTCCTCATCCTCCTCATCCTCCCCATCCTCCTCATCCTCCTCATCCTCCCCATCCTCCTCATCCTCCTCATCCCCCCCATCCTCCTCATCCCCCCCATCCTCCTCATTCTCCTCATCCCCCCCATCCTCCTCATTCTCCCTCATCCCCCCCATCCTCCTCATCCTCCTCATCCTCCCCCATCCTCCTCATCCCCCCCATCCTCCTCATCCTCCTCATCCCCCCCATCCTCCTCATCCTCCTCATCCCCCCCATCCTCCTCATCCCCCCATCCTCCTCATCCTCCCCATCCTCCTCATCCCCCCCATCCTCCTCATCCCCCCCATCCTCCTCATCCTCCTCATCCCCCCCATCCTCCTCATCCCCCCATCCTCCTCATCCTCCTCATCCTCCTCATCCCCCCCATCCTCCTCATCCTCCTCATCCCCCCCATCCTCCTCATCCCCCCCATC
The DNA here is from genome assembly GCA_013358685.1 of Antennarius maculatus. NCBI lineage: Eukaryota > Metazoa > Chordata > Actinopteri > Lophiiformes > Antennariidae > Antennarius > Antennarius maculatus. The sequence continues at coordinate 967,639 of CM023613.1, forward strand.
CTCCCCATCCTCCTCATCCTCCTCATCCCCCCATCCCCCCCATCCTCCTCATCCTCCTCATCCTCCTCATCCCCCCACCCCCCCCATCCTCCTCATCCCCCCCATCCTCCTCATCCTCCTCACCCCCCCCATCCCCCCCATCCTCCTCATCCCCCCCATCCCCCCCATCCTCCTCATCCCCCCCCATCCTCCTCATCCTCCTCATCCTCCTCATCCCCCCCATCCCCCCCATCCTCCTCATCCCCCCCATCCTCCTCATCCTCTTCCCTCCATCTCTGCACTAACGTGGATCTTCTCTAAACCCGGGGCTGCCTGCTTGACATGGACAAGCTATCTGCCATCTCTGATCTCTGATCTGATAGGATGACTGTGTGACAGTGTGTGTGTGTGTGTGTGTGTGTGTGTGTGTGTGTGTGTGTGTGTGTGTGTGTGTGTGTGTGTGAGACGCTCTGGAACTGCATTCTATTTACACTCTGTTGGTACACCATGTGCTCAGCCTGCAAACACTGTATGAAAACAGAAGTGTGTGTATGGAATTGCATGAGTGAGTGCGTTTGAACACGTGTGTGTGTGTGTGTGTGTGTGTGTGTGTGTGTGTGTGTGTGTGTGTGTGTGTGTGTGTGTGCGTGTGTGTGTGTGTGTTGAAGGAGCCCTCGCTCCCTCCACTGGGCATTAACATTCATGGAGCCATCAGGGCATGTCACAGCCCATAATGACCCCAGAGAGAGGCCTGTGGCTGGGGGAGGGCCGACGAGGTGCTGGGGGTTTGGGGTGTTGATGGAGGCCTGGAGGCGAGAGGTGAGGAATTGCTGGAGCAAGCTGTCTGATGGGTTGTGTGTGTGTGTGTGTGTGTGTGTGTGTGTGTGTGTGTGTGTGTGTGTGTGTGTGTGTGTGTGTGTGTGTGTGTGTGTGTGATCACAAAGAGAATGTAGTCAAAAGATGTTTGTTACCGTCCTGAAAATGAGATTGTGTGAATGCCTCTTCTGTACAGTAATCTGATAATCTCATATATTCTGGTGGCCATGTCCATAATATTCTGTCCAATGAGAAGGCGTGTTTCCCATGCGGGGTGTGTCGTCTGACAGGCTGAAGTCTTAGCTCTATTCCAACCACTCAGGGAGCCCGATCAGCATTGCTCCACCTGGGATTGGCCGCCTCCGGCTCCTGAAGGCGTGTGAGATTATTTCCACCTGGTTTCTTCTTTTTCCTCATAAAATCTCTGCTAATCAGAGGTCGAAGCAGCTTCATGTGAGGACTTTAGATGTAACGCTGATGCTTAGAGTTTTGTTTGGAGGAGACAAAACAGACTTGGACTCATTGCATAAAAACGTATTGAGGAAATGTGACCGACAGCGGTTATGCTGCAGACGTGTGATTGGTCAGTTCCGGCTCATGTTTTCGGGATGTCCTGTCATCCTCTTTGTGACGCGTCTCCCTGTATCCACTGATGGTCCAGACCTCGTTCCAGGTCAAAGGAAAAGGAAAACTGTCCTCAATTATAAAAGCACCTTTTTCTGTCTGATGGTATCGTGGACTTTTATAACCGCTGCAGCTCCTCCACCTTCAGGCGTCCTTCTCCTCCTCTCACAGGGTAAAATAAAAGTTTCAGCGGTTTGGTGTTTTTCCTATCAGCCTTTGTACGTGAGGATTAGGATTCCACGTTTTTTTCTAGACGTTACAGAGTGGTGAAGGTAAAATAGGAGCGATCGAATGTGTTTTAGTCGTTCTGGTCAGTCATAGTCTTTAATACCATTTCCCTTTAAAACGTAAAGGTAAACTCAATGAAATGAAGCTAGAATTGAATAAATAATTTTAAACATAATATTTAATAATAATATTTATTAAGTGTTAAAAACATCAAAGTTTTCTATTTTCCGTGTCAATAAGAGCCTGAATGCATCTCAGATACTAAACCAGCTGTTTGCTTCATGTTCAGGCTGCCTGTGTGTACAGACAAAACATTTATTCAACACACACACACACACACACACATACACACACACACACACACACACACACACACACATACATACACACACACACATACACACACACACACACACACACACACACACACACACACACACACACACACACACACACACAGACGGAGCTTGTTGGTCATCACCCAACCCCCATCTTGGAAAGGTCAGCGCCTTCTTTGACGTTGTCCCCATAGATCACCATTATTACTGTAGTCTATTGATTCCTATGGAGATGAGCCCCCCCCCAGCCATGGTTCTGGGTGACTGGGGCCGAGGTCAGGGTCTGTCTCCTCTGGCTTCACCTCAGAATGTAAAATCCAGCTCAGTGCTGTTGCTCAGCACGCCGAGTTGTGTCTGAAGGACACGCGGGAACATTTGCATGAGACATGGATGCACACACACACACACACACACACACACACACACACACACACACACTACACATGTTCTGACTGATGCTCAGACGGGTTCTTGTGGGGATCTCCCAAAATCCTTTGCTGCTCCACCTCATGTTTTTATTCAGTCTCTGTTCCACCAGCTGTACTGAACTGAATATTCATAGCATGTCACTTTAAATAAATTAAATTAAATTAAAAACATAGTTGTGTGCTGAATAATGTTTGACAAATTCCTGTGAGTACTAGCATCACAACAAATTTTTTTTCCCAGATTGCATTGCAGTTGAGACCATTATACTGTTAGACATTAGCAGTTGGATGGTTGCATACACTGTAAATGTACAGTAAAGCTTACCTGTGTGCTTGCTATATGAAATCCAAATATAAAAAATTCAACATTTCTCACACCCCCTCATCAGTAACAATTGAGGGGGTGTGTCCTCACACGGTCTCCAGGGATGCTCCATTAGCGTGTTGAAGGGTTATCCCTGTTGTGAGCAGAGATGATTGTAGGCAATAATAATGAACGTCTGGGAAAAGAAATCAAAGCTCAACATTTGAGATGTTATTTTAACTCGTCCATTTTGTTCTGTGGACAAAAAAAAGACGCGTCTCCGTGGAATCAGGACTGACATAAATACACTCAACGCGGGGCTCAGGTGTAATGATCATATAAATATTATTACGTTTCTCTCTTAGAATAAATGAGGTTAAAAGATATACATCCCCTCAGCCACTCTTCAAACTTTAATTTCAATCAATCAGTGACTTTTTCCTGAGGTTACTTTGAGAATCTGACAATAAACTCATGAAGAAGAACGACAGCCAACACCCCCAACATTTCAGAGTCGAGCGTTTCTCTAAAACGGTGAAATCGTGCTGTGATGTCAAAACGTGTGCATTCAGCGCCTGAGTCCAGGTGGAAACACGTGTGAACGGGGCCGTCTGTACGTCCAGCTCACACCCCCGACACTAACCCGGAGCGCCCCGTTACCGTTGTTAAGCATTTTGTCGTGATGACCCCGGGGTCAGCTGACTTCCTCTTCCTGCCTGACGCCACGGCGACAGGCAGCCGGCGTGAGGCGCCGCGTGCCGCTGCGCCCACATCAATCACGCTCACACCTTCCCACCTCACTAATGCTCACAGCCGAGCAGCTCTGAATAACCCCCAGCACCCCCCCCCCCCACAAAATAACCTTGTGCAGGTGATGTCTGCAGATGTAGAAGCGGCGGCGCCGCCTCCTTTGTCCTATGGTGAAAGTTTGAACGGGTGGGTTCAATGCATGCCTGTGTTCTTCTGGCGTTGGACACATGGGGGGTCCGGTCGTCTCCTGACCGCTGCAGATCCTCATCAACGGCCTCGCTCTGGTGACGGACGGCGTGACGTTTATTTCAGGTAGGTGTGTGTGTGGAGGTGTGTGTGCTCTGCCCCCCCCCCCCGCTGGTCGCTCTTAACTCAGAGCTTTAAGTGTTCATCTATTGTTTTATCTGCACACAGCTGCTGGAGCAGGAGCGCTATAGATTTCCCCCCGAGGACGACGTGCTGCTGCTGTTTTATGTCGCCGGTGCATCAAACTAATGCCTTGATGCTATTTTAGTGCTTTTTTGCTTTTGTCTTGGTCAGTTGTGTTTTTATTTTATTTGACCTCCCCAATTTGTTAAAATTTGTGAGCGAAACTGTGCTTTGTTAGTCACTGAAACTGTACCGCTGTGGCTGGACTGTTGGGTTGTGTGTGTGTGTGTGTGTGTGTGTGTGTGTGTGTGTGTGTGTGTGTGTGTGTGTGTGTGTGTGTGTGTGTGTGTCTCTAGTTGTAATTTTTATATATCCAGGGTTAGGGTTTACTGTTGTTTTCAGTAATTTCTTTTTTTTTTAAGTATTTGTTCATTTTTGACAGTATTTAATTTAAGGTAAATGAAGGTAGACTGACTGATGAGCTGGCGTCTTATCCGGGGTGTACCCCACCAGCTGGGACAGGCATCATAAAAAACCTAAAATGTTCTAGAAAGTCAATTTTCCAGTGTGTTTCTGTTCAGACCTCAGCAGCTTGGAGGTTCAAGTCCTTTAGATCAAACTTTTATTCGACGTAAAATCCTTCCTTTCCCTCCAGAGCTGGGCGTGTCGGCGCTGCTGAATGTGTCGGCCTGATTTACATACAGATCCAGTGTTATTAGAAGGATTCAAACGGTCTGAGAAAAGTTAGCCCAATCAGAAATGGTTCTGAAAATGTCACCATGCGTGTGTGATTTATCATGTGGAAACGCGGTCCACTCATACACACACTGTACACGTGGAGTGGGCAACGCAGTCATTTCAGCTGCCGCCGTAATATCACGCCATTAAATCTAATGAGACGCCATAAGAACCTGTAAAACCTGCGCTGTGAGCTTATGATATTGTTTTTAAGTAATATGAACACATAAAACCTGACTGCTGCTGTAATGCAGGTTCTTACATGTCACTGAAGGGATGAAGACAACAGTCTTCATGCTTTACATCCACTAATATTTCACGTTTAATACGAACATTTCTCAGTAAAGGTAATGTTTACTTCTGTTTTGTACAGCTGGCTGCAATCCTGTCTTTGAATTTATACCCAATAATAGTTATAATTATTATATAATGACAGTACGTTTTAATTACAGTCCAAAAGAAGTGCTCAAAGCGTCAGGATCAGAGTATTTTCTTTGCGTATTGTGGTGGGGGTTGTCGGCTTGAGATCTGGTGTCCTTGGTCAGGTTCCACTATTGTCTGAACAGTTTCAACAACTGCTGGACGGATTCATTTTAAAGAGTGGAGGTTGGTAAATTTTTATTTGGCTGTGGGCAGCAGGTGCAGATGATGCTGATTGATTATGTGTGAATGAACCCAGTCTTCACTTGTCTCTGTGACTGGACCAGTTCCTTCATTCAGAACCGATAACTGCAGGTACCTGGAGTCCAGCACCGCTACCCAACAGGTCATGGTAATCCTTGAAGCTTGGATCTGAAGCCGTTGGCTCAGGTTCCCCCTTCAAGGACACCCAACAGAGCCTTTGTTGGGCCCAAATCCAAATGGAGGAAGAGCTGGGAGCAATGTTTCATTAGCATAGCATGGGACGAAAACAAAAGATAAATAACCGTTGAAATGATGATTGATAGTGACCAGTAGGGGGCAGCAGTACACCTACAGTATGTGGTGTATCTAAAGAAGAAGACTTAGCATCACGTGTCTGTCATGTCACTGCCACACCGATCGCTAATGCGCCCATGGAAAAGTCGCACTTAAAGTCAAGGGATCAGTCTTCTATGAACTAGTGCTATGAACTACAGCTAACATGCTAATGCTAGCAGTAGGCGGCTTAGATGTCAGGCAGTCCAAATGACCTACACACCTGTTGTATTTTGTTTTTGACCAATCGGCCTTCCTTTTCATTGACTTTGACCTTTTCTCTACATTGGAAGTGACTCAGTCAGTAAAGCCATCCTGGAAGGCCAGAGTAGGAACCGTATCCTACACGCCGTAGGAACCGTATCCTACACGCCGTAGGAACCGTATCCTACACGCCGTAGGAACCGTATCCTACACGCCGTAGGAACCGTATCCTACACGCCGTAGGAACCGTATCCTACACGCCGTAGGAACCGTATCCTACACGCCGTAGGAACCGTATCCTACACGCCGTAGGAACCGTATCCTACACGCCGTAGGAACCGTATCCTACACGCCGTAGGAACCGTATCCTACACGCCGTAGGAACCGTATCCTACACGCCGTAAGAAACCGTATCCTACACGCCGTAGGAACCGTATCCTACACGCCGTAAGAACCGTATCCTACACGCCGTAGGAACCGTATCCTACACGCCGTAAGAACCGTATCCTACACGCCGTAAGAACCGTATCCTACACGCCGTAGGAACTGTATCCTACACGCCGTAGGAACCGTATCCTACACGCCGTAGGAACCGTATCCTACACGCCGTAGGAACCGTATCCTACACGCCGTAAGTACCGTATCCTACACGCCGTAGGAACCGTATCCTACACGCCGTAAGAACCGTATCCTACACGCCGTAAGAACCGTATCCTACACGCCGTAGGAACCGTATCCTACACGCCGTAGGAACCGTATCCTACACGCCGTAGGAACCGTATCCTACACGCCGTAGGTACCGTATCCTACACGCCGTAGGAACCGTATCCTACACGCCGTAGGAACCGTATCCTACACGCCGTAGGAACCGTATCCTACACGCCGTAGGAACCGTATCCTACACGCCGTAGGAACCGTATCCTACACGCCGTAAGTACCGTATCCTACACGCCGTAGGAACCGTATCCTACACGCCGTAGGAACCGTATCCTACACGCCGTAAGTACCGTATCCTACACGCCGTAAGTACCGTATCCTACACGCCGTAGGAACCGTATCCTACACGCCGTAAGTACCGTATCCTACACGCCGTAGGAACCGTATCCTACACGCCGTAGGAACCGTATCCTACACGCCGTAAGTACCGTATCCTACACGCCGTAGAAACCGTATCCTACACGCCGTAGGAACCGTATCCTACACGCTTCCAGGTTTGATGGCACGATCGTCTTTCCAGTAATTAAAGACTTAAATGTCCAGCAGCTAGCCAGTAGATATTGTAGGGGAACGCGAAGAGACTGTTATTTCTACCTTGTACCAATCAGGAATTTCCTCAGAGTGCATAATGAGAAGGTAATAATACTGCATGCATATGTGAAAATGTCTTGGCGACATGTATAGTTTAGCTCACATCAGCACTTCTCTGCTGCTTCATACATGCAAATGAACAGATTGTGTGCATGTCCATCAAACGTACACACTCCTCTGTACACTGCATGCTCCCACGTCGGAGGGTGCAAAATATAAGTCTGTACATCAGTAGTATTAGTGGTGCACACACACACACACACACACACACACACACACACACACACACACACACACACACACACACACACACACACAGTGAATGGATATCAGGCTGAGCCCCTGGTTTCTTTCCATTCTGACACGTGATTTCCCTGGGAAGCCTGCATTACTCCCCCAGAACAAAAGGGGACCTGAACGCAGCCGAGCGCCTATCTCCAGCTCATGCCACTGTTAATCAAAGACAATTAGAAAAGGCCCTGCCAGCAAACGCAGCCATGATGATTTATGAATAAATTACAGAGCTCATTTGTATGTCATAGATCATATTTGTTGGGCATGCTCCCCCCACGGTGCCAGATCGGGGTTTCTCCAAATTACTGCGTGGAGATAACAGCTACAGAATCTGTACTGGTTGGAAGGGTGGGTTGAGGGTTGAGGATTTGGGGGTTGGGGTATTTAAGAGTTCAGTCTGTCTGTGGCGTCTCAGAGAAACAGAAGCGTGTCATCAGCGTATGTTAGAGTTTGGACATTCAGCAGCTACCAGACGACGGGTTTCGTACCTATGTAAACAGCTGCATTTGATCATCATTCATTTTTGCCACCAAATTAATCCATGCATCGTCCCTTCAGGAATCAATATCTGATATAGTCATCGTAGGAGCAATTCATGTTTGCAGGCATGTTTCAAGAGGCCCTAATGGTGTACATCCCATAATTCATTCCTTTAATTTGTGTCTTCTTACATTGTTAAACATCATCTACTGTAAACTTGTCTGTACAGAATACAATGACCCCCCCCCCCAGATGTCAAGAACATTAGAAATAAAACACTGATGTGTTTATTTGACCATAATTTGACTATTTCTGAGCTGCACTTGACTGTTGATGCCTGTTGTTGCCCCGGGTGACCGCGGCTAGAGAAACACTTTCACAAATACTAATCTGATCAGCAGATACAGAGGTGTGTGTGTGTGTGTGTGTGTGTGTGTGTGTGTGTGTGTGTGTGTGTGTGTGTGTGTGTGTGCGTGTGTGTGTGTGTGGCATCGGAGTGTGTGCAGAGAAACTGATGAACATCATTAATCTGCTGGCTGGCATGAATCATCGCTCATAGATTGGTTTGGTCAATAGGTGCCTCACTCACCAACAGGCCTGGGGAGTCGTCAGAGTGCTGGACAATGAATTAGGAAACTTGAGATCTACTGCAGTGGAAGGAGACGTGATTCAACCGATAACGCTGAGCTGACCTGGAGTCAGGCGCCAGGCGCAGATCTGGGCCATCGTCAGAGACTAGAAGACCTTCAGGGTTCCATCACTAGCTGGTTTGGTCCTGAGCTGGGTGAGAAACTTTGCCTGTTGAGACAGGCAAAGAAAGTGAACAGACTAAAGTAATCCCCCGCATTGCGGAGTTTTGGTAGGCAGTCACGTGATACCATACTTGCATTCTATTGGATGGAAGTGCACTCGGTTCCGTGAGTCTCTACTTCCGTGAGACACAAAAGTGCTTTAAACAGTCTATCAGAGTGTTTTAAAGGTAATACAGATAGAAGGTGGTTTAATATCAGTATGGGGGGGGGGGTTCACAAACGTTTAAATTACCCTAAATAATAAGATAAATAGTTTTTCACTATATTGTTGAATTTCGTATTTGCAGGTGGTTCCTGGAACGCATTAACGGTGAAGACCAAGGGGGTCGGTGGATTGTTGAAAGTCAGTCTCTCTTTCCCAGACGACTTTGACCCTCATCATCATTTTTTTTCTAACGATCTAGATCAAACTCAGTAACTCTAAATCTTTGATTAAAATCTTTCTTCTGTTTAAGTGTTTTCATCCACAGATGGTAAAAGTTTGGCAGGAGTTAAAATGGGATCTGATGTGACTGTACGGAAACAAATCCAAAGAACTAATCCCAAGGTCCAACAGGCGGCAGCAATGGATGCAAAATTTAACGACCAAATGACCACTTGGACTCTTTATTTTATTAAATGGAAGTAAAAAAAAAAAAATTCTATCACTGCGACAGAATAATTTGCCAGAAAGAATGAGAGAAGTGGCCGTTAAAGTGGAAACAGAGGGCAGCAGCCAGTCGTCTGGTCGCTAACGCTAACGCAGCTGCACTGGATGGCAAAGCAAGCTCAAGAAGATGGAGTTTTATGGTTACGTTTAAGTGCCCCATTGTCTATACATGCATTTTATTGGTGTGACTAAATGCTCCAGATGCTCCTCTCACAGACAGTAATGCAGTAAAAAACAAATTAATAGCCATTATCTTTCACAAACATTTGGGAGCCCAAAAAGCAGGTGGGGGAGGTTATACTGAACATTTAATAGACACAACTCTACAGCGAGATCAAGAGCTGCAGCTTTAACACCTTAACTCATGCCGAATGTAGACCACACACACACACACACACACACACACACACACACACACACACACACACACACACACACACACACACACACCTGATTAACGACCTCCCAGCTCACCTTTTCTGCTGCCCAGTCTCATCAACGACATCCATTTGAATAACAGATTTATCAAACTCTTCTTTTGAAGGCTTCTACAGGTGCAGATGTTGTGTGTTCCTGCAGGAATCAGTGTGTATCAGTTGTTCAGTTAATTGCAACATCTCCACTGGAAAATATCAGGGAGTTATTCTAATAAATTCTGACATTTAGCACGATCCAGGCTCAGCCCACATTCAATATATTTATCAGAAAACATGCTCACTCGCAATTTGCAATGCAATTTTCTTTTTCATTTGCAAATTATGTCCAGGTTTTGATATGCCAGAGGAGCACATATCCAGGCTCCAACCTGCAGGAACGTACATTTACACACAGCCAATACAATTAAGAAGAGATGGGTAACCATTTTAGGCCTTTAACCGTGACTAAAAGTAGGCAAACACCTCTCTGGTTTTCCTTCCCAACTCCCCACGCGCAAGACGAGCTGCATTTAAAGAATCAATTAAAGTGGAGATGGAGAACATTGCGACTGACCTTTCAGAGAGGGAAATTAAAAGAGCACCTCTAGCTCATGGGAAAAATGAGTGGTGGATAAGAGGGTTCTTTCTGGCTGCTTTTGCCTTTTAAATACACTTAGCAGTCTGTCTTTTGTGGGAATTTGTTTTGTGGGAAATGAATGAGCGGGCCATATGGATGACATTTACGGAGCGAAGGCAGGTCATGGTTCAGTCGCTTCACTGCAGTGGATGGAAAATGAAGTGAAGCCTACAGTATAAATATGGGTCACTCCTGAAGTGTGCTTCATTGGGCACTAAGACTAATGTCTTTGGGGCGAGCCATCGGTATCAGACGGGTTTGGGTGACGAGTGTCTGAGTGACATCCAGAGACAGGTTTCCACTCTGCAGAGAGGATACGTGTTCATCACACTGTCCTAGTGTAGATTTAAATAGTGGATGTAATCCTACACAAGCATGATGTTATAATCCCATTGTTCATAAAGGTCCCGGCATCGCCTGTCGGTCACGTCAGATCAACTATATGTGTACTGAGTACCTGTGTGCAGGTAGTCCTCGAGATACTGTACCAACACTCGCCCCCCAGCTATGTCTGACTGCTGCAGTTCCCCTTTCTGCCACCACCCCCATTGAGCAGCGTAACTTTAACATCTCATAAGTTCAGATTTTATGTGTCATGTTAAAATGACTCAGCAGATGTCAGTGAACTCAGTGAACAGTTTGCTCTGATGTCACTTCCTGTGGTCTTTTGGTCTTTCTTGTTGGTGTCATCTGCAGCTTTTCTCCTTCTTTTCTCCACATCTCTGTGAACTTCTGAGCAGGAAACGAACCCACAATGCATTTCTGTTCATGGAGACGTTCACCAACATGGAGACTGAAGACAATTCAGATCAGGTTAAAGTTAGAGCAGCAAAGTAGACGATAGACCACCTGTCAGAAAACTCTGTCACCACCTGCTGTTAGTTCACATTTATTAATTAATGATGGGGTCGTCCTCCTGTAGGAACTAAATGATGTAGGAACCAATGTTGTCCTCCTGTAGGAACTAATGATGTAGGAACCAATGTTGTCCTCCTGTAGGAACTAAATGATGTAGGAACCAATGTTGTCCTCCTGTAGGAACTAAATGATGTAGGAACCAATGTTGTCCTCCTGTAGGAACTAAATGATGTAGGAACCAATGTTGTCCTCCTGTAGGAACTAAATGATGGAGGAACCAATGTTGTCCTCCTGTAGGAACTAAATGATGTAGGAACCAATGTTGTCCTCCTGTAGGAACTAAATGATGTAGGAACCAATGTTGTCCTCCTGTAGGAACTAAATGATGTAGGAACCAATGTTGTCCTCCTGTAGGAACTAAATGATGTAGGAACCAATGTTGTCCTCCTGTAGGAACTAAATGATGTAGGAACCAATGTTGTCCTCCTGTAGGAACTAAATGATGTAGGAACCAATGTTGTCCTCCTGTAGGAACTAAATGATGGAGGAACCAATGTTGTCCTCCTGTAGGAACTAAATGATGTAGGAACCAATGTTGTCCTCCTGTAGGAACTAAATGATGTAGGAACCAATGTTGTCCTCCTGTAGGAACTAAATGATGTAGGAACCAATGTTGTCCTCCTGTAGGAACTAAATGATGGAGGAACCAATGTTGTCCTCCTGTAGGAACTAAATGATGTAGGAACCAATGTCGTCCTCCTGTAGGAACTAAATGATGTAGGAACCAATGTCGTCCTCCTGTAGGAACTAAATGATGTAGGAACCAATGTTGTCCTCCTGTAGGAACTAAATGATGTAGGAACCAATGTTGTCCTCCTGTAGGAACTAAATGATGTAGGAACCAATGTTGTCCTCCTGTAGGAACTAAATGATGGAGGAACCAATGTTGTCCTCCTGTAGGAACTAAATGATGGAGGAACCAATGTTGTCCTCCTGTAGGAACTAAATGATGTAGGAACCAATGTTGTCCTCCTGTAGGAACTAAATGATGGAGGAACCAATGTTGTCCTCCAGTAGGAACTAAATGATGGAGGAACCAATGTTGTCCTCCTGTAGGAACTAAATGATGTAGGAACCAATGTTGTCCTCCTGTAGGAACTAAATGATGGAGAAACCAATGTTGTCCTCCTGTAGGAACTAAATGATGGAGGAACCAATGTTGTCCTCCTGTAGGAAATAAATGATGTAGGAACCAATGTTGTCCTCCTGTAGGAACTAAATGATGTAGGAACCAATGTTGTCCTCCTGTAGGAACTAAATGATGTAGGAACCAATGTTGTCCTCCTGTAGGAACTAAATGATGTAGGAACCAATGTTGTCCTCCCGTAGGAACTAAATGATGTAGGAACCAATGTTGTCCTCCCGTAGGAACTAAATGATGTAGGAACCAATGTTGTCCTCCTGTAGGAACTAAATGATGTAGGAACCAATGTTGTCCTCCTGTAGGAACTAAATGATGTAGGAACCAATGTTGTCCTCCTGTAGGAACTAAATGATGTAGGAACCAATGTTGTCCTCCTGTAGGAACTAAATGATGTAGGAACCAATGTTGTCCTCCTGTAGGAACTAAATGATGTAGGAACCAATGTTGTCCTCCTGTAGGAACTAAATGATGTAGGAACCAATGTTGTCCTCCTGTAGGAACTAAATGATGTAGGAACCAATGTTGTCCTCCTGTAGGAACTAAATGATGTAGGAACCAATGTTGTCCTCCTGTAGGAACTAAATGATGTAGGAACCAATGTTGTCCTCCTGTAGGAACTAAATGATGTAGGAACCAATGTTGTCCTCCTGTAGGAACTAAATGATGTAGGAACCAATGTTGTCCTCCTGTAGGAACTAAATGATGATGGAACCAATGTTGTCCTCCTGTAGGAACTAAATGATGTAGGAACCAATGTTGTCCTCCTGTAGGAACTAAATGATGTAGGAACCAATGTTGTCCTCCTGTAGGAACTAAATGATGTAGGAACCAATGTTGTCCTCCTGTAGGAACTAAATGATGTAGGAACCAATGTTGTCCTCCTGTAGGAACTAAATGATGTAGGAACCAATGTTGTCCTCATGTAGGAACTAAATGATGTAGGAACCAATGTTGTCCTCCTGTAGGAACTAAATGATGTAGGAACCAATGTTGTCCTCCTGTAGGAACTAAATGATGTAGGAACCAATGTTGTCCTCCTGTAGGAACTAAATGATGTAGGAACCAATGTTGTCCTCCTGTAGGAACTAAATGATGTAGGAACCAATGTTGTCTTCTAGTAGGAACTAAATGATGTAGGAACCAATGTTGTCCTCCTGTAGGAACTAAATGATGTAGGAACCAATGTTTTGGGGTCAGGTTTCTGTCTGGAAGCATTAACCCCTGAACTCTGAATGTTTTCTAGTTGATGTTAACTATCGGTGGATTAACTGAGAAACTTCATGAAATCAAACAGACATCAAACATAAAGGGGCGTGTCTGACTTTTGATGAACAGGAAGTGACATCAGCGCGTCCTTCAGGTCAGTGTGGTGGAACACCTCAGTGGATTAAAGCTGGGCTTAGCCTCTACACCCCCCAGGAGAAAATTAATCCAGCAGAGGTAGAGATGTTAAAGTTACATTATGGTTCTACAGGATTTTATTATTATGGGATGTTTTAATGTCCTGTAATTGTTTCTAAGTAGTAATGACATTACTTTAGTATTTACAGTAGTAATGACATTACTTTGATATTTACAGTAGTAATGACATTACTTTAGTATTTACAGTAGTAATGACATTACTTTGATATTTACAGTAGTAATAACATTACTTTAGTATTTACAGTAGTAATGACATTACTTTGATATTTACAGTAGTAATGACATTACTTTAGTATTTACAGTAGTAATGACATTACTTTGATATTTACAGTAGTAATGACATTACTTTAGTATTTACAGTAGTAATGACATTACTTTGATATTTACAGTAGTAATGACATTACTTTAGTATTTACAGTAGTAATGACATTACTTTAGTATTTACAGTAGTAGTGACATTACTTTAGTATTTAGAGTAGTAATGACATTACTTTGATATTTACAGTAGTAATAACATTACTTTAGTATTTACAGTAGTAATGACATTACTTTAGTATTTACAGTAGTAATGACATTACTTTAGTATTTAGAGTAGTAATGACATTACTTTAGTACTAACAGTAGTAATGACATTACTTTAGTATTTACAGTAGTAATGACATTCTTTAGTATTTAGAGTAGTAATGACATTACTGTAGTATTTACAGTAGTAATGACATTACTTTAGTACTAACAGTAGTAATGACATTACTTTAGTATTTACAGTAGTAATGACATTACTTTAGTATTTAGAGTATCAATGACATTACTTTGATATTTACAGTAGTAATGACATTACTTTAGTATTTACAGTATCAATGACATTACTTTGATATTTACAGTAGTAATGACATTACTTTAGTATTTACAGTAGTAATGACATTACTTTAGTATTTACAGTATCAATGACATTACTTTGATATTTACAGTAGTAATGACATTACTTTAGTATTTACAGTCGTAATGACATTACTTTGATATTTACAGTAGTAATGACATTACTTTAGTATTTACAGTAGTAATAACATTACTTTAGTATTTACAGTAGTAGTGACATTACTTTAGTATTTACAGTAGTAATGACATTACTTTAGTATTTAGAGTAGTAATGACATTACTTTGATATTTACAGTAGTAATAACATTACTTTAGTATTTACAGTAGTAATGACATTACTTTAGTATTTACAGTAGTAATGACATTACTTTAGTATTTAGAGTAGTAATGACATTACTTTAGTACTAACAGTAGTAATGACATTACTTTAGTATTTACAGTAGTAATGACATTCTTTAGTATTTAGAGTAGTAATGACATTACTGTAGTATTTACAGTAGTAATGACAATACTTTAGTACTAACAGTAGTAATGACATTACTTTAGTATTTACAGTAGTAATGACATTACTTTAGTATTTACAGTAGTAATGACATTACTTTAGTACTAACAGTAGTAATGACATTACTTTAGTATTTACAGTAGTAATGACATTACTTTAGTACTAACAGTAGTAATAACATTACTTTAGTATTTACAGTAGTAATAACATTACTTTAGTATTTACAGTAGTAATGACATTACTTTAGTATTTAGAGTAGTAATGACATTACTTTAGTATTTACAGTATCAATGACATTACTTTAGTATTTAGAGTAGTAATGATATTACTTTAGTATTTACAGTAGTAATGACATTACTTTAGTATTTACAGTATCAATGACATTACTTTAGTATTTAGAGTAGTAATGACATTACTTTAGTATTTACAGTAGTAATGACATTACTTTAGTACTAACAGTAGTAATGACATTACTTTAGTATTTACAGTAGTAATGACATTACTGTAGTATTTACAGTAGTAATGACATTACTTTAGTATTTACAGTAGTAATGACATTACTGTAGTATTTACAGTAGTAATGACATTACTTTAGTATTTACAGTAGTAATGACATTACTGTAGTATTTACAGTAGTAATGACATTTAAATGACCTCAGATGTTGATTGACATTTAATAAATACCGATTTACAAACAATTCATCTTACGAACAACCTCTAGGAACCAACTGTGTTTGTAAGTTGAGGACTACCTGTACTCTCATTATCTTCTTATTATAATATTTGCCTCAGCCTTTGGGGCGGGGCCAAGTACAGAGGTCACGTTGTGAGGTCAGAACACAATCAAACCTTCCAAACGGAACTAAAAATCATAGCAACCATGTTAGATCAGTTTTTCTCTCCTCTCTGTCTAGGTGAGCGTGTGTGTGTGTGTGTGTGTGTGTGTGTGTGTGTGTGTGTTTGATTTGCTGCGTCTGAGTTCACACAGAATCGGTGCGATAGCAGCTTCCTGTGGAGTTCTGTGAGGTGTGTTTATTGGAGCTGTGGAAGGGAACGC
>CM023613.1:983955-1048955 GCA_013358685.1 Antennarius maculatus
CTGTCTTCCTCTCTTCCTCTCTCCATCTCTCTGTCTCTCCATCTCTCTCTATCTCTCTTGTTCACCATCAAGCTCACTCTCTCACCGCCTCTCCCTGGCGCCGTGGAGGAGGGGCTGACCTGGAACTACACCGACTTGAATGTGATAAATAGTTTGTGTGTCTGCTCGCTGATTCGGATCCAGTCCAGCCTACGATTGGCTCCTGACTGCACATCAGGAAAACCGACCAATCCTGCAGCAGACCGATGAGAGACGTCCTGTAAGTTCCCTGAGCTCAGTCCTCGTTCAGTACAGTGGGCTGCCTGACCCTGCTGCTTTATGGACACCACCCCCACCAACAGAGGGCCACAGGGGCCCCGACGCCAGGCCTGCAGCCCCCCCATCCTGGGACCGGCAGTGGCAGATGGCCAGGATAGGCTGCACTGAGCAAGGGAGGAGGCAAGCCATGGGGCGTGTACACACACACACACACACACCCACACACACACACACACACACACCCACCAACGAAAATCAAAAAGCTCCAAACTATAGCAGGTTTGTTGTTCCACAAAGAGAAAAGAGTAGCAGGTAATGTGATTTGGGCTAAACAGATGGAGCTTCATGAAGAGGTCACAGCTCGGTTCCCTTCAAAGGTCTCACTTTGGTGAAGTTAAACATGAAATGTCTTCATCAGATTGACCACAAACAAAACAGGATAACATGAACACCAGAATAGACCGGATAAGGAAGTTACCCAGGATTCTGGAAAAGGTTTTTGCCTGAGCATCCACCCGACGGAGACAAACCTCCTGCAGACATGGTTCATCAAACCAAAGAGGAGGTGGTGCCATCGGTCCTGATGAGATCAGGGAGGTCAGCCAGTATGAACAGATAGGTGTCCACAGAGTCGTCACAGACAGCCCATCTAGATTGATGAGTAAGAACAAAGTGGGTTCTTGCTTATCTGCTTCATGAAAATCCAACTCAGGAGTGTCAAACCGCTGGAGGATGGTGAAAGCCTGGCCGTAAGATTCCCCCCCTCACCTCCAACAGTATCTGATAATCTCTCATGTCCCACAAGAACCGGAGAGACGTCTTAGGACAGAGACGAGACGACTCTAGAAGAAAACGTGTGATCCAACAAACGTCCAAAGAGACTCCCGTAGCAACGAAAGCACGAGGAGCAACGCGTTATAGAGAGTTGATGTACAGTTAGAACAACTTTTACATCACAGCGTAGTAATAGTGGAGCACAGACGTGGGCGTTACGGCTGTTCCATCAGAGCAGACACACCACACACAGACAAACACCGTCGCCCGCGGCGATGGAGATTATCCTCCTTGTCGTGAAGTCGAGGCTCAGCCACACACGTCTGAGGCTCGACAAACACACGGATGCCGCGGTGTCGACACACGCTGAGCGCCACCTGTGCCACGGCGCTGGGAGATAAGAGGGCGAAGTCCTGTGTCTCTACAGGGAGGACAGGATGGCACCAGCGAGCAGGTAGGCATGATGGGAGCTCCGCCCGCGTCCTACTGTATCAGCTGGCATCGCACAGATTAACACTCCGATGGGCAAGATAGGCTTGTTAACACATGCTCCCATCCACTCCTGACTACCACACACACACACACACACACACACACACACACACACACACACACACACACACACACACAAACACACACCGGAGAGCAGATTTCAGGCCGCCGTCACCACTCTGTCAGCGTGGAGCCGTGAAGCGATGGCTGATGTACCAGAGAGATTCCAGTTGGGATTAGTGGCGCTATCGGTGGAATGGGTGGAGGGTCTTTGCGGGTGGGGGGTTAGTGGGGGGCTAGTGAAGGAGACCAGGTCGTGGACCAGAGAGCTCCGAGGAGATTAAAACGTGTTTGCTAACAAAAACTTAGATAAAGAGGATGAAGCGTCGTCAAGTGATTCCTTCAGGACGTGTCTGAGTCTGTAAATGTACGACTGTAAATCGTGACACGTCTGTTCCTATAGCACATGTTTGCTGGTTTGTCTATATATCCCTGTTGTATGTACGGTAATCCCTCGAGCATCAACACGCGTGACTTCACCTCATCGCGGATTTTTGTTACACAGTCACATGATACCATACGCGCATTCTATTGGCTGACAGCATCCTGAAGTGCGTTACGTTCTGTGAGTCTCAGACTTCTGTGAGACACTAAAGTGTTTTAAACAGCCAATCAGAGTGTTTTAAAGGTAATGCAGATAGAAGGTGGTTTAATATCAGTATGGGGGGGGGGGTCATAAACGTTTAAATTACTGTAAATAATAAGACAAATAAAGTGTCGCTGTATCGCGGAATTCGTTACTCGCACGTGGTTCCTGGAAGGCGTTAATGAGAGGCGGGGCGAGAGGCGGGGCGAGAGGCGGGGCGAGAGGTGGGCCACGACCTGGACAGGTCACCTGAACATCACAGCGCATGTAAACACATCCTAAATGTCTCATGCTAATGCCAAGTAGCTTTAGGAGAACTGGTATATTTCAGGTTGTTTGCGCGTCAGCGGCTCTTCGGAAGCGACGCCACGTGTGTCGGGCTGCGTCATCCAGCTGACAGACCTTCAGCTGTTGGATCAGGAAAACATGGAGCATTTCTTTATTTGTCTGAAAGCATCTGAGATGAAGAGACGATAAATAGCTCCTTTCATGGCTTCCCGCTGACCAACACGCAGCCTTCAGTGGCGACTCGGTACAGTTTATCACGCTGACACGGGAGGAGAGCCGCGTTACTCCGTCTCCCTGCCCCTGTATGTTTGTGCTAACGTCGTCCAGTTGTGACAAGTGATAATGATTGGTGAGCCGCAGATCTGGAATCCCATCAGTTAAAACTACTCACAGTGACAGCTCTGCCACGACGGAAGAGGAGACCGTCCTCTCCATCCTCTCCTCACCCTTCCTCCCTGTCACCATCATCACACCCTGCGACCTTCCTCCTGCCGTGTTCCTGTCTCACTACATTTTCTCTGCCTCTGGTGTTTAATACCAGCGAGAGACAACTACAAGTTTATTATCAGGCTCAGACCAGCCAACCCTGTCCGCCGCTGTGTTTATCTAACCTACCATGTCAAACCCCGCCTTCACCAGCCTCACAATGTCGCTGCCAGCTGAACCACCACTTTATCACTCCTCCTATTACACCACCATAAACTCTTTTTTTTATTTTGGGGGTGGGGGGGGGGGTTAACCCTGCTGTCCACACTGGCAAGTCAAATCTAAAACACAGGAATGGACTCTAAAATCACCAAGATCATTAAATCCATCCCAGTTTTCAGGAAAGCATTGAAGGTTGTCTATGGAAGGGATTATTTTAGTCCATGGTTTTCACTCAAAAGGATTTAATAATATGTTGTCATATAATTTTGTCTTCATGGAATAAACCTCATGGATGATATGGGTGTCTTGCGTCACTTTATAGTCTTTTAGGCAGTCATTCTCTAAATGACATAAAAGTCACACTTTGTGTTCTCCTCCATATGATGGACTCCAGGACGTTTTGTCTCTTACTAATCACCTCATGTCCGTGTTTTATGGTGAAATACGTTTTTACGTTGATCTCATTTCATAAAACCCACAAAGACCGTTTCCGTCTATCAGGAGTCTGATGTATGTTGTCATCAGGAAATACAGTCATACAAACACAGGTGATCATTTTACATTATGAATTTATAGTTTACAATTACACAAAACAGACAAAAAGAAACAATCAAAAAGATCCATATTGCAAAAGAGAAGAGCAGGAGAAAAGACCAAAAAAAAAAAAAAAAGTAAAATCACCATGAAAACAGAGATTTGTGAAAAGGTTGCAGTGATTGCACTTCAGCCAGGAAATGTGAAGGACAGTGTTTGAGCTGTGACCATGACAATCATAAACTACTAAGTACAGACATTAATAGATTTAAAAAGTGAAATTATTCATAACTGTGATCTTCAGAAAAAGAAAAGAGAAGCAGAACTTGAAAGGCAGTTGACTATTCACACCAAAAATAATAAGGCCATGAAGCTGGAGATGAAAAGGAGTTAATGACTTACACAAAGCCAGAAAAACCCAAAGCTACATTAGAATCAAATATGACACAGATCAAAGAGGCAGAGCAGGAGGTGGAGGACAAAGAATTCATGAAGAAGAGTAAAGAAAGGCGTCGACAGAGGAGAAAAATGAGCAGAAGCCCGGGTTCAGATAAAACATTAAAGAAAGAAGGGTACACCACTGGCTCAGCGCCAGCAGTACTTATATTCACACTGGAGGACACGCCTCGGATCACACGCTCCCAGACAGGAATGGGCGTCCTTCAAGCACAAAATGTCAAGAAAACCCAAACTCTACCCACAATCCTTGGGAGGAGCACCGTCAAGTCTGAAGAAGAAGGGTGTGTGTGTGTGTGTGTGTGTGTGTGTGTGTGTGTGTGTGTGTGTGTGTGTGATGACAACGACCACGTGATAAAGAACCGATGGACGTCAGCCGTCTATCAGACGTAGAGACGGTTGTCATGACGGTGCCCACAGGCGAAGCTCCAAACAAAGACTCCGCTCTGGGCACTTCCTGAACCGGGGAGTTTTGGGGTACTGAAAGGGATGATCTATGATTTACTGATGGAATTTTGATGGAACCTGTTTGAACATGTTTTTTCGGGGGGTGGACATGGATGTCATCCATCCAGAGAAGTGTCACTTCACCAGACAACATGATGGACAGACTCTGTCTTTGGCTCCGGCGGACGTCCTACGGTAACACGACGCCGACCGGCTGCACGGATCGCTTTCAGTGCTGATGAACGAGGGATCCAGGATCGAGGTGGTTCCACCTGCCAGACAGTGGCTAAGTGATTAGGGATGTGTGCTTCAACCCCGCACCATATTTTGCCACAGCGGGGGCCCCGTCCCCTGCCACCTCCCCCAGGCCCCACGCCAGATGTTGGAAGCTGCTCTGGCACTCCTGGCAAAGCCGGCTGGCAGCAGGGAGGCACAGCGAGGCTGGATAAAGAGAGGATGGCATCCCTCCCCCGTTTCCTCTCTCTCCATCAGAAACTGTCTTCATCACTAAACTGATGAAGACAGTTTCACAAATTTATGTTCCTTAGCTTAAGTTTAGCTTCTACATGATGAGTATCCCCTGGAACAACATCCATCCATCCATCTTCTCACTGACAAGATGATCACCATCATGTCGTTTACAGCCAACAACCTGCCTGCTTGAGCCTCAGCTGGCAACGGGCAAGAGGCAGGGTCAATCAATCAATCAGTCAATCGATCAATTAATCAATCAAGTTTTATTTGTGTCGCGCTTAATCATGACATTTCAAAGCGCTTTAACAGACAGAAAAACCCAACTGAACCCTCCAGAGCATCAGCGACGTTGGTGGGGAAAAACTCCCTCGTTGAGGAAGAAACTCCGGGCAGGACCCAGACTCTGTTGGGCGGAACATCCGCCTTGACCGGTTGGGTGGAAAAGAAATAAATGAAGATGAGAACAGGGTCAGAGAAAGAGAGACAGAGAGAGTCAGACAGGCCAGATAGAGTCAGTGTCTTTATGGTTATAGGTAGACCATTTGATGAAGGGTACACCCTTAATGAGACGCCAGCTCATTGTGGGGCCACACACACACACAGAGAGAGAACATACAAACTCCACACAGAAAGGAATTGAACCCAGAACCTTCTTGCTTTGAGATGAGCCCTACCCCTAAAGCAACTCAAGACAGGCAAATCAGAGGCATTGATTATCTCGCTATAATCAATATTTTGATGAAAATGTCTTTGTTTCGCGACACAAATGAGGAAACAAACTCAATCACATTACGTGACCGTTTGGAAAGTTTGGAGCAGCAGAATTACATTATTCCAACAGCCGACGTCCTGTGTGTCAGCCTGGAATCTTAAATCGATCCATACATTGATAACCATAACCAATGTGAATCCATCACACACACACACACACACACACACACACACACACACACACACACACACACACACACACACAAATCACATACATTGATAACCATAACCAATGTGAATCCATCACACACACACACACACACACACACACACACACACACACACACACACACACACACACACACACACACACACACACACAAATCACATACATTGATAACCATAACCAATGTGAATCCATCACACACACACACACACACACACACACACACACACACACACACACACACACACACACACACACACACACACACACACACACACACAAATCACATACATTGATAACCATAACCAATGTGAATCCATCACACACACACACACACACACACACACACACACACACACACACACACACACACACACACACACACAAATCACATACATTGATAACCATAACCAATGTGAATCCATCACACACACACACACACACACACACACACACACACACACACACACACACACACACACACACACACACACACTAATCACATACATTGATAACCATAACCAATGTGAATCCATCACACACACACACACACACACACACACACACACACACACACACACACACACACACACACACACACACACACACACACACACACAAATCACATACATTGATAACCATAACCAATGTGAATCCATCACACACACACACACACACACACACGTGCAGAATTCTGAGCTCCTTGTACATGTTTCGCTAACAGGTGTTCCCCAATTAGTCATTCCTTCTCCCGGCAGTGCCCCCCCTTTGTATTTGCTCCTCCCCGCTCTGGGACGCTCCGCCGGGGGCTGACCAAGATAAAGTTTTGACTGGCAGGACCATTTGTTTTAATCAGGTGTTTGCAGATGCTTCCTTGACCTCCATTAGTTGAAGTTTTAATTGAAATTAACCCCCACTACTACCCCAATTAACCCGCGTCCCCCCTGACTGGCACCGCCCCCGTCCCGAGCATCTGTTTCAGGGCGGGGGGAATTGGTGTCAGAAGGGGAAACCGGAAGGGAAGACTGCTGAGGAAATAGTGTTGTCACCTGAGGAGGGGTGGCGTCACATGAAAGTGTGCACCACCCTCACCAAGAAGCCCCCGGGGGGTGGGGGGGGTGGGGAGTTAGAGCCTCCATCCCAGCAGCGAGGCTACACATGGTTCAGTTTGAGCCAGCAGGAGGGGATGGGGGGGGCGGCAGAGAGACGAGCAGGATGAAGGTGTCCCACTGAGAGTTCTAGAAGAGAAGGATGGGAAAGTTGGACGGATGAGAGGAGAGGTGGGGGGGGTTATGTGGGGGGGGGGGTAATTACTGTAGTGTGCTGTCGATCTTAAGCCCTCCTGCTGGAGATAAGAGTGTGTTGATAGAGTTCAGTGTGTGTGTGTGTGTGTGTGTGTGTGTGTGTGTGTGTGTGTGTGTGTGTGTGTGTGTGTGAGGCGTGTACCCCCTGTTTACTTGTGTGTGGACTGTCTCTGAAGTGAAGCTGTCACAGTCTGTGTGACTCTAAAGGTACTGTACTGTCAAACACACACACACACACACACACACACACACACACACACACACACACACACACACACACACACACACACACACACACGCAGTAAACACACATTGACGTGAAACGTGAAACTCTGATTACGTGTAATTCTCCCTGACTTGTTATTTGAGGTCAGAAGATGAACGTCCAGAATTATTTTTTTAATAGAAAATTTAAATTTTTCCACAATTTGTTTCAGAATTTGGCTGAAATCAAACGTCCACCATCGTTCCGTCACATTTGGCTGAAACATTTCAGATTCCTGGCGAGCTGCTCACTAGCGGTGGGGTGTAATTCCTGGTTGATGCTGATCTTCAGTGAGGGTGTCGTTCCCATGGACAGGTGGTGTTGGTGCTGCTCAGACTCAGACCTGCTTTGTGTTTAAACACCAGATCAAACCCAACAAGGCTTTCTCAGCTCAGTTTGGGGGGGGGGGGGCAGGTGAGGATGGCACCTTGTGAAGGACAAAAAGCCCACAGCCTTGGCCCCACCTTCAGAGTCATCCCTCATGCAAAACCCCCCCATGGAGACCTGTCCATGTTCACACACAGAACGACCAGCCGCTGCAGGAGTCTGGTCTCCAGCCAGACCCTCTTGGGTTGGGGGTTGGGGGGCGTTGGTCCAGAATCTCTCTCCTTGTTCTGGACCGTGACCCCCGTCTTATTAAATCCCAAATGATGGAGCTTCTTTGATTCACCTCTTCTGTTCCTTGTTTCCAGTAAGTCGCGGGTCTGCTGGAGCCTATGCCAGCCAGCGACGGGCAGAAGGTTGGGTACACCCCGGACGAGATGCCAGCTCATTGTGGAGCCACATAAAAAACAAGTCACCACTCAAACTCATACCTGCATACACACTCCCTCCCATTTCCTGTCACACATTCAAAAAAAAAAAAAATGACATGAAAGCTAACTGGACACATAAAGATTAGAAAAGTGAGATAATCTGTGTGAAAAATAAATAATAATCAGTGTTCACACAATCATTAGACAACGTATGACCCAGGGACACAAGCTTTAAATACTTACAATTAAAAAAAATTGATGCTACTTTTTTCCGCGATATAATATTGGGAAAACATGCACTTCCACTGAACAAAAATATTCACAATTTATCCATTTCTCCACTTAAATTTTGAACCCTGAAATCACCATTATGTTTCTCATCACTAGACTCACCAGTCTGATTAAAATCGACCAAAAGGCAACATGACGTCTGCTCATTTTACACGCTGCAGACTATAAAACAGAAGCTAATGAAGAACGAGAGACAGATATTACTGTGGACAGTACGGATAAGGCCAAGGGAAAACCCACAAAACTCTGAACATTTGCACCGCAATGGACGCAATTATTTCCATGAGTGAGGCACGGCTAAATGTAAGCATCCAAGACAAAATCATGACAAAAATAATGTTTATTTTTTATACTGTATTATTGGCAAAACTCAATCCTTGCATGCGCTTCTACCGTATATTCTGTTATTACGTTTGGGATGCATAAACGTCATGTTGGGATGGACACATTTTTGCTGAAGCGCATCCCAGGGATGCACTACTTTCTGGAGGTAACATGAACTCTGAATAATGTTTAACTGGTAAAATCGTTTCACATCATTCTTCCAATGCGTGAATGAGTCGTCCCAGTGTCCACTTTCCAAGATACAAATACAAAAGTTAATTGTTGCCATAGAAACACAAAAATAAAAATTGTGAAAGTGGCCAAATACAGTAGCAAATGAAACCACTGCATGCTTTTGCTTTCTCCGGAGCGTCCTGTTGAGTTTCTCAGCCTGTTAAAGCGCTTTGAAATGTCTGTTGATGTGATTAAGCGCTTTACAAAAAAAGCTGATTGATTGATTGATATACTGATGTGTTTATTGTTGTTATCATTATTATTATTATATTATTACATTGCACCCTCGCTTGTTCTCGTATCAACACTTGCGACTTCGCCTCATCACGGATTTTTAGTAGGCAGTCACGTGATACCGTACACGCATTCTATTGGCTGACAGCATCCTGAAGTGCGCTACGTTCCGTGAGTCTCGCACTTCCGTGAGACACAAATGTGTTTTAAACAGTCTATCAGAGTGTTTTAGAGGTACTACAGATAGAAGATGGTTTGATATCAGTATGGGGGGGGGTTCAGAAAGGGTTAAATTACCATAAATAATAAGATAATTGCGGAATTTGTTAATCGCGTGTGGTTCCTGGAACGCATTGACCACGAGTAGCGAGGGCGCACTGTATTATAATAATAATAATAATAATAATAATAATAATAATTATTATTATTATTATTATTATTAATAATAATAATAATAATAATAATAATAATAATAATAATAATAATAATTATTATTATTATTATTATTATTATTATTATTATTATTATTATTATTATCCGAATTAAAGTGGGAATCATAAAACAATTAAAATATTACTATCTGTCTTTCTGTCTGACTGTATGTTTGTCAGTCTGTCTAAAGTCTGAATGAACACATGAGCGTCTGCTAAACCTTTATGACCATAAATCTATGATTCAGAGTGAACTTCCTGGATCATGTTTGACCAACATCCTTCCAATATGTTGTGTTACTTTTAAATGAAACTAACAGTCTTGTTGTTGAACGTGTCCACCTCAGACGTAGAGTCTCATTAACTGAACACTAAAACCATCAATCCGACACATCTCCGTCTGATGAGGCCGGAAGACACCGTTATTCAGAGGAGGCACACACACACACACACACACACACACACACACACACACACACACACACACACACACACAGACACACACACACACACACACACACACACACGCACACACACACAGACACACACACACACACACACACACACACACACACACACACACACACACACACACACACACACACACACAGTTTAATGGATGAACTTACCTGCAAATGCTGTTCCTGTTTTTGGAATGGATCCCAATCAGGAGTTCCCATCGAGGCGGCTACATCCATCGAGGAACAAATTACAGTTGGGGATTAGGATTGGGGAGGGGGACAACTCAGTGTTTTATCAGTAAGGCCATGTTCCGTCTAGCGAGCCGCTTATATTTCAGGTAAACATAATCCAGATTCAGCTCTGGCGGGGGTAGATTCAATTAAGATACAGAGACAACTTTGTTAATGCGGCCGTATCTTAATACCCTGGCCACAGCTTGTAATGAATCAGGGCTCATGGTGGGGAGCTGGGAGTCGAGGACACGGGAAGAGAACTCAGTGACAGTATCCTGTGGCGACCGGAGTTAGTCGTCATGCCAGCCCGGTGCTGTGTAGATGGACACTTTCTAAGTTTGTCTCCAGACTGACTCTGGTGGACCTGGACTATGTTCACTTGTTTCCAGACTGACTCTGGTGGACCTGGGCTACGTTCACTTGTCTCCAGACTGACTCTGGTGGACCTGGACTATGTTCACTTGTCTCCAGACTGACTCTGGTGGACCTGGACTATGTTCACTTGTCTCCAGACTGACTCTGGTGGACCTGGACTATGTTCACTTGTCTCCAGACTGACTCTGGTGGACCTGGACTATGTTCACTTGTTTCCAGACTGACTCTGGTGGACCTGGACTATGTTCACTTGTCTCCAGACTGACTCTGGTGGACCTGGACTATGTTCACTTGTCTCCAGATTGACTCTGGTGGACCTGGACTATGTTCACTTGTTTCCAGACTGACTTTGGTTGACCTGGACTATGTTCTCTTGTCTCCAGACTGACTCTGGTGGACCTGGACTATGTTCACTTGTCTCCAGACTGACTCTGGTGGACCTGGACTATGTTCACTTGTCTCCAGACTGACTCTGGTGGACCTGGACTATGTTCACTTGTCTCCAGACTGACTCTGGTGGACCTGGACTATGTTCACTTGTCTCCAGACTGACTCTGGTGGACCTGGACTATGTTCACTTGTCTCCAGACTGACTCTGGTGGACCTGGACTATGTTCACTTGTCTCCAGACTGACTCTGGTGGACCTGGACTATGTTCACTTGTTTCCAAACTGACTCTGGTGGACCTGGACTATGTTCACGAGGAACTCTACGCTTTCTGATGGACGTGTAGCTTCACTTTTTGCTTAGCCAGTTAGCTTAATATGGCCACAGCCAAATAATGACCCAGTCAGCTGCTCCGTTCAGCTTTATCCCTGTTCATACAGCCGTGTTTATTCATGATTATATATAGCCAAGAATCACAACATGCGTACAACACCATCAGTCGTTACATCTTGATCTGAAGGGTCTCATAAAAAAACGTTCCAAGAGGGAAACAACAGAAGGAATAAAGAAATAGTCTCAAAAGAGGGATCCCTAAGGATAGACGGTGTTAACGAAAAATAAAAAAAGAATCAATACACAGATTTATAAAATTATAAAATTATTTTTAAAATTATAAAAAGTATAATAACATAGATTTAATATATATACATAAATTTAACCGACCGACCGACAGATAGATAGATTTCGTCCCTCTGGATGTTAATATTTATTGATGGCTCTCCGTTGGTGTGGGAACACTAAAAATGGGATCAGGAAGAGGGCCTCTGGAGGTTTACACCATGGGAGGCCACGTTGAGTCAAAGTCTTATTCAGATGATGTGCCGTGTTATACTTGTCCTTGCAGTAAAAGATGACTGAAACAGGAAGAGAATGTTACAGAACACTGAATCTCCAAAAGGATGTTTTTTTGCACATTTATGCACACGCTATAGTGTGACAGAAGCTAGCCATGACACGGACACAAAGGCAAAGATGATGCCAAGAGCACAGACTGGTACAACAGCGTTAGCACACAACCCAGCAGACAATCCTCTTGCCAGGAAATGCAGATCAAAGTGGATTTAAGTAGTCCAAATGTGTGTGTTAAGTAGTCCAAACGTGTTGTGTGTGGTTCCACCCAGCAGTCCTGCCTGGAGCTCGACTTTTCCTCTCTGTTCAGACCGATCAGAAGGGGTGACGAAGCTCTCACAGGAAATCTGGTTTACAAGTTGCGCCGTTCCTCATGAGCAGCGAGGCCATCCAGCAATGGAAGGTTTGTCTGGGTTGTCATGACTCTAAAGCTCCGGTAAATTCATTTTTTCCCTGGGCAAACACCGTGGATGTCCATTTCTCCTGTTTCCGCATCGGATATGTGATTCAACAGCACAAATCCTCCAGCAACTGATGCAAATTGTTGGTGATGTCTGCGCGCTAAGCAGATATAATCACATTCTGCTCCTCTCCACTTTCCTTGTCCGGCATTAAAACATCTGGTTTGAGAAACAAATCTGATTTTCCTCTAGTCCATCATTTGTCAGAAACATGGAGCAACTTTTATTTGTGGTGCTGAAAAGCCAGCTGCCCCAGAGACAAATAATTAATTCCAGTTGACCCAATGCAGACTGGTTTGAAAAAGTGAAGACTGAGCGGTTGTAAATACAACGCAGATGTCTCAGAAGGTAGTGTTAGCGTTAACAGGAAAGTGAATGATGAGATGGAGAAGGGTAATGGGGAAGTAAATAATGTTTTTATATCTATGATGTGATCAACGTGATCCCAGTCTTACCTGCTGCAGGTGAGCCTTCGACAGTATGAATGTGTGAAAAGCTGGATGGTGATTGGGTTAGTCAACACTGGACACTAGCGCCAACGTCACATTGTAAGTTAGGCAGAGACTCTAAAGGTAAAAGGGTAAAGGTCAAGGGTTAATGGGTTACTGGAACATTGCTGGCCTTCATCTCCAGTAAAGGAAGGAGAGAACATTTTCTTTTATTCATCTGAACCTGACTCTGGAACTCAAGAACTGAAGTGTAGTTTACGATGTAGTTTTTCTCTCAGTGTTTTAGAATCAGGTGGTCTTTCCTTCCTGGGATTCTGAACATTTTCACAATTACAATTTAAATTGTATTATGATATATTCAGATTTTATTTGGATATTAATATTATACAACCAAATTAAAATCTCAATACAGTACAAGCGTTTACAGCTTGACAACACTCTCTGAAGACATATGCATCTTATGAGGCATGAGCAGAAACCATTAAAACCATTAAAACCTCTAAGACACATGATAATGAGATTTTTATTCTAGAATAATTATTCATTGCAGGAACATGAACATCAGTTTGTCGTGTGTGTCTGTGAGATGCAGACGGCTGATTGGACGGTGGTGCAGCGGGTTGGATTGAAGGTTCTGAGTTCGAGTCCCGGAATTTTGTTTTTCACAGGTGGTCCTGGAACGCGTTAACCACGAGTAACGAGGGATCCCCGTATCTTAATTCTTTAACCAGCTACCTCGGCTACCTGCCACCCAACCCTAAACCAAGAGAGAATTCATTACTAATCAGCCCCACACCTCATTTCCAATACCCCCACCAAAACCCCCGAACCGCCTGCATCCTGTAATCCGACAGATTAATGGCAGAGCATGAAACGTGGCGTTCGCGTCGACAAAAGTTGAACGTTGTCGTGAGGGAGGGGCGTCCCGGCTTTAGCTGGTGGATTACGCCCTTCGAAACACCCTTAATGCCGGCATAATTTGATGGAGCTGCCAATTTGCTGTATGAGCAATCTGTCTGCCCCACTTCTCAGTCCTCCTCCCCCCGGAGCAAAGCCGACTTTACGGCAACACTTCAGAGGAGGATCTGAAGTTTGGAGAGGTGGAGATACATGTTGGGGGAGGGACGAGGAGCCACAGACTCTGTCTACGACCCCCCCAAGCTTAAGATCATAGTGAAAATGTTACTGGAGAATTTATGTCACATCCAGATTAACATGATGTACCTTGTGAGTTCAAGGTAGGGCTAACACAGGAAGTTAAGACCTTCAGGAAAATTCATGTTTAGGCCACGAAAACCAGTGGCCCCCAACCCCCGGCTCGTGGACCAGCACCGGTCCGTGGGTCAGTCGGTACCGGGTCCCAAAGAAAGAATCCAGAACCTCCATTATTTCTGTCTGTGAGTCACTCTTGACGCTTGTGGAGATGCCTGCCTTGGTCACATGACTACCTTCTTAAAGGGGCCGCTCCGGCCTTGGTCGCATGACTACCTTCTTAAAGGGGCCGCTCCGGCCTCGGTCACATGACTACCTTCTTAAAGGGGCCGCTCCGGCCTCGGTCACATGACTACCTTCTTAAAGGGGCCGCTCCGGCCTCGGTCACATGACTACCTTCTTAAAGGGGCCGCTCCGGCCTCGGTCACATGACTACCTTCTTAAAGGGGCCGCTCCGGCCTCGGTCACATGACTACCTTCTTAAAGGGGCCGCTCTGCTTGCTAACACAGGACACATTAGCGGTAAACAAACTCCCAAGCTAGCAGGACCAACAAGAAACAAACGTTGGAGTGACGTAACGAGGACGCTGCTAATAAAGTTGATACAAACTGGATTCACCTTTAATATAATATTTAGAACAAAACAGTTTGTCTGCTGGTTGTATTTTATTTTGTTGTATTTATCCTCCACACCTAAAGGGACGGCCGGTGGAAATACTGTCTGACGTTAAACTGTTCGTAGCTCGTGAAAAACTGACTTGAGGGTTATTCTTGTAGCATTTTCAGATTTTGTCGTCGTAAATTTCTCAGTGTTAACAATTTATTTTTTTTGTCACCTCATGTAAAGGTCATGCTGGCCGTACTCTGGCCGGACCCAAACTGCAGACATCCCACCTCACCAGCAGGAAATCCCTCAACAACCACGGGTCACACACTGGAGGCTATGGTCATGACAATAGATGTGATTTTAGCAGGTGTGTGTTGTTCTTGTGTGAAACTGCTTCCTGTGCTGCTGCGTGAGTCTTTGGCCTTTAAAGCATCTCATGTATGGAGTCTGGAGATCAAACCATTAACCCCCTGACTGCCACAACCACGAACCCCAACTCTGGACCAAAGAACTGAAATGACAAACAGATTGTCTTCAGGTAGAACAGTCAGCTCAAAACTCTGTAGGACATTTTAAATTCATTTTGTTGTTGCATCACCTTTTTATTTCTTTACTAAAACTTTGTGCTGCAGCTTCTATCTGCGGGTTGTGACACACGACAGACGTGAAGCCGTGTTTCCTCGGAGCAAATGAGAAGATGAACGGAACTAATTGATGAGCGAAACAATAATGTCTAAGTGCTACCAAAGCCTGAGAGGTGAGGGTGTGTCGGCTAATGCATCAATCAAGGTGTGTGTGTGTGTGTGTGTGTGTGTGTGTGTGTGTGTGTGTGTGTGTGTGTGTGGCTACAACATGTTTGTGGCACTACTTTTTCCTCTTGGGCGGTGTTCAGATCTGAACGTGGTTGTCTGGGCTATTCACACTTTGCATTAACACACACACAAATTCTATCAGTGCATGTGTGTGTGTGTGTGTGTGTGTGTGTGTGTGTGTGTGTGTGTGTGTGTGTGTGTGTGTCTAACACAAGAACAGGCAGGTCAGATCCAATCAAAGCGATGTAGTCCTGCTCTCTGGCTCACCACATCCCACCTCCCTGAAATAATAGTCATAATTCACTGGGAGGGAGGGGGGAGGGAGGGGGGAGGGCGGGGGGAGGGCGGAAGAGTTTGCTCTTTAGCATCATTCAGAGGACATTTCCAAACTATCGCTCAAATTGACAGAGGGAAGCACGGGGGTGTGCGAGGAAAAGGGGAGAGGATAGCTGGGAGGGGGGAGTGCTGAGAACAATCACACTCATTCACACCTCTGTTTCCAATCCCTTCATCCCCACACCCCCCCATCCCATCCCATCCCATCCCATCCCTTCCCTCCCCCTCAGAGTCTGCCAATTAATTGCAGTGAAAACATGTCTGATTGAATCTTTTCAAGCAAATCCTCAGGCTTGGACTTTTGTTGGTCCACTCCTTGTCAACATCCATTACAGCAGGCCTCTAATGCCCCCCGCCCAGGCCGTGTTCTCTGCAAAATATGGAGTGAGTGGCGGGATGGGGGGGTAAAAGGGAGGTGGGAGGGGGGGGGGGGGACAAAAACCTCTGGTGCAGACTGATCCCACTGTCTTCAACTTTAATCAACTGTATGCTAGACCGCTCTTCATCCTCTCCTCTCTTCATCCTCCCTCCCTCTCTCTCCTTCTGTCTTTCTTTCTCTCCTCCTCTGTCTGCCCAATAATGGGCTGTTTGTAATGCAGGAGGCGAGCTCCACATCAATCATTCTCCCCCATCACACCCCCTCCCTCGCCCAGCCTCCCCATCGCCGCCTCCACCACCTTGTCCTCCATTGCAATAAATATGGAAATGAGCAGGAGCCAGTCATTGGTAATTTCAAGCTCGGCTCACTTGTGTTAAAAAAGGACACAAATGTATTAATTGCCGGCGGCCGGAGGAATCCCATTTTCTGTGGGCATTGATTACAAAATTGGTGTGAGCAGCATTTTTTTTAAAAGTTAGGACTGGTTTTATATGTGTGTGTTACAGTGGGAGATGTGGGGTGGATGCTCACACACACAGGCGTAGTGTGTGTCCTCAGATCAGGCTGCAGGTGACGTGTAAATAAGGTAAAGGAGGACTATCTGTTTTAATTTTTATTTACAGGCTTTATTCAGACAAATGTAGCGGCGCTCAAACACACACACACACAAAGCACAACCCCAAAACACCTCGTCTACCCTCGTGAAACAGGTAGAGTGTGTTTGCTGCACAGCTGGCTGTACTAATGTGGGATTATGTCGCGTGGAGACCCAATTATCCACGATTGATCCCAAACACCTCCTACTACAGCTCTGAGAGCATCTGTGTGTGTGTGTGTGTGTGTGTGTGTGTGTGTGTGTGTGTGTGTGTGTGTGTGTGTGTGTGTGTGTGTGTGTGTGTGTGTGTGTGTGTGTGTGTGTGTGTGTGTGTAAAACCCTCATGGACATGTATGAGCAGCGAGACGACACCAGGTGGACGTTTCCCTGGAGGTCGATGGATCACTGGACGGGTAAACCTCGTCCGACGTCTTTAACTGGTTCCAGGAGACGTCAGTCGAATTAACTTCTGTAACTTTTGTAATGGATTTTATTTACAAATATATTTTAAAATATGTTCATATTAACCAAATATTAATTAAGTTGACAAACTATTAAATTTTTTTTTTTTTTAATATCCATCCATCTACTGTCTTAACTGCTTCATCCGCCGGATAGTGGGATTTGTTAATATAGTACAGAAAAAAAACAATGATTTCTATGAGATAATAATACGGTATTATATGTCTTGTTTCTCATTAATTGTACAGTGACATGACAATATGTGCTTTTCTAGTGATTTCATGATTCCAATATTTGTGGCATAAAGTAAAATAATGTAAAATTTATATGTATTTTTCCATGTAATTTCTTTTTTTTTTTTAAACTAATGTATAATCGAGAAAGATGCAACTTGAAGCGACAGATGGATGGATGGAAGGAAGGATGGATGGATGGATGGATTACATAAGTTATCAGACTCTCCTAAAACGACTGATTGAGGCAGAGGAAGATGGGTGTGTAAGGAGAAAACGACAGTTGTGAACCTGCTTGTTGAATTTCTTTGGTGTTTCCTGAGTGACGTCTCAGTGGCGTCCGGAGGAGAACCTGATCCAATGCCTGATGCACCTGAAGCTTAACATTTCTACGTGAAGAAGCATGAAGATGTCTCTCTCTTGGCTGAACCAAACCCAGCTAGTCCTACATGCAGTCCTCAACCTACAAACACAACTGGTTCCTAGAGGTTGTTCCTAAGTTGAATTGTTTGCAAATCCTTATTTATTCAAGTTCAATCTATAGTCACAATTTGAGGTCATTTAAATCTCATTACTAATCTAAATACTAAAGTACTAATCCCTAAGATTGACCAGGAACAATTACAGAACATTAAGACAACACATAATAAAGTAAAAAAACAGGTAGAGGTCATTCTCGATTCTTTGGTTTTCAAAAAAAACAAAACAAACCCACTTAATTTAACGTTTGTCCTCCACAAATATTGATCTCACCCGTAAACCATTTAAAACACATGATATCATGTTATTGTACATGTAATCATATTAAAATACGTACATATAGTTCCAATATCTACCGTTAAGTGTAACTCGTGATTCACATGATTGTTTCAATCCAGATTAGTTTACGGTAAACTTTAATCCTCATAATTTAATCCTTGAGGAGAAAATGAAGAAAACACGTCAAGGAACTCTCCAGCAGTTCTAAGATCATCAACAACAACAGTCAGAGTCACTGTTAATGATCCACTGTAGCATGTAGCATGCAGCTTAGCTTTAGAGTGAAGGTGGAGGAGGGGGGAGGAGTTATTGTGGGTCATAGTTGTGATCAGAGAGATGTTCACCACTACCACTATCTACACTAGCCTCTGCTTTATCATCATGATAAACAGTGATGAATCCGAGGTGTGAATGACGCTCTGAGATGCTAACAGAGACTAAAACCAACAACAAGAGGGGGAGAAAGCCGGAGAAGCTGCAGGAACACAGAG
Source organism: Antennarius maculatus (assembly GCA_013358685.1). Lineage (NCBI taxonomy): Eukaryota > Metazoa > Chordata > Actinopteri > Lophiiformes > Antennariidae > Antennarius > Antennarius maculatus. The sequence goes on from CM023613.1 coordinate 1,002,910, forward strand.
GTGCTGCCCCCAGGGGAGTTGTGGCGGAAAGGGGAACTGCAGGAAAATCGTCTGATTTGGCAGCGCGTCTTTGTTCATATCTATGAATGTTCGTAAGGTGAATGTTCGTAAGTTGAGCACTACTTGTACTTGTGCCTGCAATCTTATCCTTCCCATCATCCTCTAAGCCTTGACTGGAAGTGACCGATGGACAGGTGTTGGTGACATTTTTGTGTTCATCTAGTGTTAAGAGACAAACACCAACAACCAGAGGACAGCGTGTCTGGTTTGGGTCTGGTCTTCCCTGTCTTTTTGTATCCACTGTATGTCATTATTTAGTTTTTACTCAAGACCAAGAGCTTGATGTTGTGGAAATGTACTGCAGACAAAATGTACTCAGGGATAAATGAACGAGTGATAAATGAGAAGTTCATACAAGAGGTGTATCTCATTCTGTGAATAAAAGAGGTCAAAAGACAGATTTATGGTGTCAGACCTCGAGCACTAATGCATGTGTGCAACTGCTTAAAAGTAATGTGTATGCAGTATGTATGTTTATGTCCACATATATTTATACCCAATGTGCTTTTTAAATATATGGTGGAGGATCCTTTAGTTTATGTCCGTCGGTTAGCCCGTCTCTTCTCTGTGGTGAATGTGTTTGTCCTGCCTCAAACCCCAAATAGTGCAAATGAATCTTGCTTTAGTGCTATTAATGCAGGGCTACCTCATTCACAAGTCGAACACAGTGTATATACAAACACACACACACACCCGAATAGTAATAAATATAATAAATCGACATTGGTCTGAGATGGTGTCCAAGGAATCTCATCTCCTCATAAATTATGACCATAAACTTGCCGCCACACACCCTAATTAATTCTCGAGCTGTTACACAAAAGGAAATGTCGAGTGACAAATGGGCGTAGGGCTTGAAAGCTGCCAGGTCTGCAAAAAAATTCTCTCCAATTTGTAAGCAATTTTACTGTAAATCGTCAACCAGAACTGTATAACTTAGGAAACATGGTAAGTGGGGTGAAGAGGGAGACATGCAGGGAGATGGAGAGAGGGAAAGAGAGAGACTGTGAACCAATGACAGCCTACAAAGGTGTGGTAAATTAATGAAGTGTGTAATATCAAGCCATTGTTCCTGTTGTGTTTCTGTTGACACTGATGGCAGACGTTGTAGATCAGATAGTAGACTCCACCAACTTTCGATAACAGAGTCAAGAGAACTGCCTCCTGCTAACGGTGCGTTGCGTTGACTCGTGTCGAGCCTTTCCCCCCAGTAGAGACAGCCCGTTGTGTTTGGGTCAGGCTAGCGTAGCGCTAACACCGAGGACACCTGCTGGGTTTCTAGATGAACTTTAGTTTTACATTATTAGTTATTGTCTTTTCAGTGTGAAGAAAACAGAAAGTACAGTGGTACCTGTACTTACGAAATTAATTGGTTCTGCAAGAAATTTTGTAAGTAGAGACGCGTTTTCCATGCAAATGCCCTAATCCGTTCCAAAGCATAAAGATGCATCAAAACATGTAACAAATACATGTTACAATTAGATTATTACACGATAAATGAGAGTTGTGCATAATGTAAAAAACAAAGACTAGAGTAAAGAATAAAAATGATGGTCATTACCCTTTTAACTGCTGTCCTCATTGTTTTTTACCCTCTTTGGTTCATGCGCTCCTGCCTCACCATGAACAACAGAGTGAATTCCAGTCCTCCTTCTGAACTTCTCCAACCACCCACGCCATGCCTTAAACTCCTTAAACTTCCTTTAGTTTTAATAACGTGGTGATTGTAGATGCATTACGGCCATATTCTTTGGAGAGATCAACCAAACGCATCCCTTTTTCATGCTTTTCTATCATCTCTTGTTTTGTTTGTACGGACAAAAAAACTCTTTTCTTCGTCTTTTCTTTTCCTCTTTTCTCCGTCACTTTCTTGGGGTCCATAGTGAATACTCTAAAAGTTAATATATTTACGTAAAACTATCAGAACACCTCAGGGGTCGAGGGCCGAATGAGGAGGACGCTGCATAGACACCTATCTAGCTCCACACAGAGGTCCCTCTTAGCCAATAGGATGCCAGGATGCTAGGTAATAGCCAATGGCAGAGCAGCTATGAGAATGTTGCGTTCAGGGACCTGTGGGAGCTGAGAGTATCAGCCATACTGTATTTTTACCTTTCGTAAGTTGAAATTTCTTTGGTAACTAGAGGTAATATTTTCCTGCTGAGGCTTTTCGTAAGTATAAAATTTCGTACGTAGAGACGCTGGTCAGTAGAGACGCTGGTCAGTAGAGACATTGGTCAGTAGAGACGTTGGTCAGTAGAGATGTTGGTCAGTAGAGACATTGGTCAGTAGAGACGTTGGTCAGTAGAGACATTGGTCAGTAGAGACGTTGGTCAGTAGAGACTTTGGTCAGTAGAGACATTGGTCAGTAGAGACGTTGGTCAGTAGAGACGTTGGTCAGTAGAGACGTTGGTCAGTAGAGACGTTGGTCAGAAGAGACATTGGTCAGTAGAGACGTTGGTCTGTAGACACATTGGTCAGTAGAGACGTTGGTCAGTAGAGACGTTGGTCAGTAGAGACGTTGGTCAGTAGAGACATTGGTCAGTAGAGACGTTGGTCAGTAGAGACAATGGTCAGTAGAGACGCTGGTCAGTAGAGACGTTGGTCAGTAGAGACGTTGGTCAGTAGAGACATTGGTCAGTAGAGACGTTGGTCAGTAGAGACGTTGGTCAGTAGAGACATTGGTCAGTAGAGACGCTGGTCAGTAGAGACGTTGGTCAGTAGAGACGTTGGTCAGTAGAGACATTGGTCAGTAGAGACATTGGTCAGTAGAGACGTTGGTCAGTAGAGACGTTGGTCAGTAGAGACGTTGGTCAGTAGAGACGTCGGTCAGTAGAGACGTTGGTCAGTAGAGACGTTGGTCAGTAGAGACGTTGGTCAGTAGAGGTACACTGTATCCTCCTGGATTAGACCAAGAGTCTGGACCCACATGAAGATACCGACAAATACCCAGACGAGGAAGGTCCGTGCTAACATGAATATTTAACAACCTGACCAGACCTAACAAACACACATTTCTACAGGGAAACTCGTAGAAACACCCCGGCGGCGGCAGCAGCCCTCTCAGACATGGCTGTGCTTTACTCACCAGTAATGGAATGCGGCCCCTAATGCTGAAGGAAAGCTCACTTTGACTCTGCATTGATCAACACTCCCGACTGATTGGGGCTGATGCAAATAACAGGGAGGTGATGGACAGCGACTGGACTGCCTCCGCCCAGCTGGGGGGGATTACCCCACATGCCCCCCATCACACAGACCCTTTATCAATGTCTGTGGACCGAGGGCCAATCGGAATGTGACTGAGGCACTCAGTGGACCTGACATTGACGAAGAAGGCCCATTGGAAGCAATGGTTCAATGACTCATTACGGGGAGACTACAGGCCATGTTTTCTGCATTTGATACAGAGGCGGCCTTTAGAAGCACTAATTGGAGTGTAAATGTGTCCTTTCTCCTGCATCTGTTTGGTTTGTCCTTATCTTGTTACTGAAATGAGTTTCCATCAGATCATCCATTAATCTCAGTTTGAAGTTTACAACACATTTTGATCAGAAGGCAACAAGTCAGAGGACCTACAGCACATTGTCACGTGAATTATCAGCTATAAAGAGACTGTTCTTCAAGCTGTTTCTGTAACTGATCCTCAGGTCATTCATATGATGGTAATAAATAAGAGAATGTGAATATTACTTCAGCTTCTTAACGAGCACAGACATCTGTGTAAATATGTAGGTAGTAATATATTTATTATTATAGTAATAATAATATATTTAATAATAATAATATAATATTAAATGTATTATTATACATATACTGTTTGTTTCTGCACCACACCCTCTGGATGGACTCGCCGTTAAAACTGTGATCTTCCTGAAGATGCATACTTTATGTATAATGGCTTTAACAGTGATCAGAAGACCAAACAGCCTCCTGCAGGTCATAAACCCTCCAATCAGTCCTTCATATATTTCATAGGTTCGTCGACGTCACTGTGGCTGTAGCGTCAATGTATGAGATGTATTTCAGAACATTAGCACACATGTTTGAGCTAGACTTTTCTAAACTGTGGTCTGATCTCATAGGGAATTGATCCATTGATCATATCAATGACTGTACCAAAAATTTTTAAATAAATAATTTACAGGCAGGACCACAGGACAATGAAGTGAACGTTTGTCTTTGTGGCCTCCCCTCACTTTTAATTTTAATGAATTAGTCTGTGTGAAATTCCTCCAGCCTATCTACTTTATTATAAACTTTAGCAAGTGTAAAAAAAAAAATTAAAAAAAAGGGAAAGAATTGCCACCTAATTAATTATTTCCAGCTTTTGTTTCTAATTAAATGCATGGTTAGTCTACTCTGTGAAGGTGGGTGTGTCACAACAATGCTGTTATACCAGACACACTCGGTGAGCCCGGTTCTGACTGTCACACACACACACACGTCTACCGGAAACACGGCAGAACAGCAGCAGCAGAACAAAGGAAACTTTGGAGAGGACGACTGGAGGGAAGGCCTCCTGCAGATGGACCCGGGGGGGGGGGGGGTGGCGGCGGCGGCGTGGCTGGACCACAGGTGCTGTCGTTTCCACGTGTTTCCTCATGCTTTCGTTCAAAGCGTTATGACTATATAGATAAATGATATTTGTTTGTGTGTGTCCTCTTTGCTGCAGCATGCACCCTGAAAAAACTTATATGAGCCTCACCATGAGTGAGAAAAGGGACCCTTAGCCATGTCCTATCTGCTAACTATGATTAATGACTGCCAACTGTCATACATGCATCAAGAACTGAGCCATACATCATGCAATAACTACAGCTGGCACATAGTGACAAGTACAGCGAAGCCATGCCACAGCAGAGACCTAATAGCACATTTCAAGCTATTTTGATTTAATATTCAAGTACATGTGTTGGAAAAATATTCAATATGTGCAATTTTGGCAAATTTGAAAACAAGAAAAAAAAAAAAGGGACATGTGGGCATTGATGCACACACACACACACACACGTGTGCACGCACACACACACACACACACACACACACACACACACACACACACGTGTGCACGCACACACACACACACACACACACACACATCCAGAGACACCCACCTCTATTCTTGTGTAATCCGTCATCTTGCCTATGGTTTTAATTCCTGTTAACTGCATGGTTGCATGCCGCTGCATCGCTCATTCTAATGGAATTGAATAACAGAGCTGCTTGGCTGCACTTGCACAGGCTTGCTTTAATTGGAATGAATGCTTTTTTTTTCTTTTTTTTAAACAGGAATATTCAGGCCAATTTTTCTCAGCTTAAAGACAATGTGTGGCTCAAGTAATACTCCTCCAACCCCCCCAACCCCACCCCACCCCCACTGTAGAGATGCAAAATATAGAGTATATAAAGGAAACGTCCCTCAACAGCTGAGAACAGAAACGTTTGGAGATTCATCTGAAGATACGGAATTAAAAAGCGCTCCATTTAAAACAGAACATGGACTCTGCTGAAGAAATGAGAAAAAAAAAGAAAAGAAGCTAATTTAATGTTAATGTACGATAAAAAATAAAATAGTAAAATAGGACTGTTAAAGCTGGGCCCACTCCATTCCGTATCGCTCCATCCATAGACGTGCTGTTCCTCCAGTGAAAATGTGGTGACATGCTTTTAAATGATCAGTGATATATTTGTTAATTTTATTTTCAATTGATAAGCCAGCTTGAGAGTTGACACTAAAGTGGCAAATGGCCACCGAACATTCAAATCCACGCCCGCCGCCAGATTAATATGGAATGGTCCCCAACCAGGTGGAGACACTTCCAACCAGGAAGAGATTCCAAATGTAGCTAAGAAGCTGCTCTCAAGACACAAATTGCAATTTATCCAAATGATGGCAGAAGTTTCTGCTCAGTTTTAGTTTAATTTCTACAAATTCTCTGACCAGAAAATGTGTGTGGTCTCGTCTGAGAACCACCTGAAAGTTCCAGCTCTCTGAAAAGAGTCGGGCTGCTTCCAAATCACAGTTTGTACTCCTCTCCTAATTTAAAGTGGAGGACATTTAAATGTTTCGTGGTAACCAGGAAGGCCATGACTCCCATTTCTCTGCCTTATGAATCTTCTGTTATACCAAGCACATTTTCATTTCATTCATAATTTGGCCGAAAGTGTGCTAGCACGCTAACGCTACGGACGGTGCCCTCACAATAGCAGCATGGGCTGTGACTGTGCTAACGCGTTAGCGCTTCCTTCTCCATCTAGCGTTCATCCAGTCCTTCCTCATCTCCTCATCAGTAGAAGTCCATGTTTTCCTGAACTTCACTCATGTGTTCATGTGTTCATGCTGTGAGGGAGGATGTGAGTAGATCACTCATCCTGGGATCTGACCTCATTTGTCTCCCCCAACATTGCTTGACTTGTGTGTGGAGGGGTGGGTTTCTAATGTTCATGTCACAGTTAGTTTGAGAAGTTATTATACAAACACAACAATGTCTGTTCAGATTAGGCACACAGAAACACCCAGGAGCAGGAGGAATACCTTTGTGTTTTTCTGCCCGTTCATCTCAGTAGAGTCTATAGGTTTGCTCATTAGGTCAGAAGACTTGGCTGTTGGGATACTGATTCTGTGTTTAGTACCAATCAGAAGACACCAAGTCTTTAGTGTCTGATATTAGTGTCGAGAATGTTTCTGCACACATGAAAACAAACCACCATCTGCAGGATGTTCCTCTTCAAAAGCAGACAAAACACCCCCGGTGACTTTCAACCGAGTTCTTATCGACCAAAATGTGTAACACTCCACTCATTTGCAATCGACCTCAAATTCTTGGTTGGTTGGTTTGTTGGTTGGTTGGTTGGTTGGTTGGTTGGTTGGCCTATTTGTTTGTTTGTTCGTTCATTCATCCATTCATCTTCTTGAAGATGAGAGAACTCGATTGTCTTGTCTTGAGCTGCTAATCTGAGGTCATGGGTTCGTATCCCAGCTGGTTAAGGGCGAAGGGTGGGGCACACCCCGAATGTTTCTCCACCTTTTAGCTAAGATCCAGTGTAGTATCTGTTCTCATCATTTTCATATCCGATACATCCCTGACCATATGTTAAAATGATTTTTGGAACAAGGAGGTGGAATTTGGGCTTTCTCCATCCACTCCACCTGGTACACTACCAGGTGGAACCAGTGGCATTCAGGGACAACAATTAAATACCAATAATGATGGGACTCCATCAAACCCATTGAAAGGCTCTGGACTGTCAGCATCCAACTACTGACAGGAACCATCCGGTTGGTGTTTGTGACAGCCAATCAGGGAGTTGCTTTCCTCACTGATGTAATCCAGTGAAGCTATTGACCTGAACTCAAACTGGGGGCCTCGTTCGTTTATTGCTTGTCTCTGCATGGGTTTCCATCCCATTCTCATCAGTGTATGTGTACACAGAGTGCTCAATACTCATCAGTACACACAGTGACAACTTAGTGCCCAGATTAGTGCATGTATAATATCCACCCTCCACCTAAGTGAATTAATTGTCGAATGGCTTTAAATTGATCAGCCATGTCACGGGTTTGAGTTGCAAATCTCCTTCTAATCCAGGTATTTCCCTCTCAGGATAAGCATGGGATTGCTTTAATTAGCAACATAGCCGTGTGTGTTGGGTACAGTAGCCTACCTGGAGCTGACGGTACAGTGTGTTTGGGTGATAAGGGCTTTCTTTGGTGGTGCATTTAGCCACTTCCTCAAACATTCCCATAATGCCACAGTAGAAAAAAAAATGCTAAGGTGGCCGAAAAACCAGTTTGGGCAGGAGACGCCATAAAGTGTGAACAATGTGAAGACTGTTACACCTTTACTGCCTTAACGGTTTTCTTGTCCTACTTTATATTGTCCTGTTTTAAAGGTAAGAAGTATAGAAAATTGTAGAGTCACAAACAAAGATGTTTAAAGTTAGTTCATCTCATCTGTACCGTGTTTCTGTGTTCTACACTCGTGTTTGTACATGTAATCTGAGACAGCTGTTGTCGATGCATGAACACCACGTGTTGTCTATTTTTTAAATACTTAGGACGGTATGTTGGAAACTATGGTTAAAGTGTGCAAAGTAATACAGGTAGTCCTCAAGGTATGAACATGTGACTTACGAACATTCGTAGATACAAACAAATGAGTGTTGCCATATCCGACTATCGTCCTGCAGTTCCCCTTTCTGCCACAACTCCTCCAGGGGCAGCACTGCTGCGTTCACGCAGCTCCAACACTCGACTCCCCCTCTTGTTGTTTGTTGTTGTCTCTGTTAGCATCACAGGCTTCCTACCTCGGATACTTTACTGTTTATCATGATGATAAAGCAAAGGCTAGTGAAGATAGTGGTAGTGGTGAACATCTCTCTGATCACAACTCTGACTCTGACCCACAATAACTCCTCCCTCCTCCTCCACCTTCACTCTAGAGCTAAGCTACATGCTACATGCTACATGCTACAGTGGGTCATCAACAGTGACTCTGACTGTTGTTGTTGATGATCTTAAAACTGGTGGAGAGTTCCTTGAAGGGTTTTCTTCTTCTTCTCCTCAAGGATTAAATTATAAGAATTAAAGTTTACGGTAAACTAATCTGGATTAAAACGATCATGGGAATCAAGAGTGACGTTTAATGGAGGATGTTGGAATTATACGTACGTATTTTAATATGATTACATGTTTTTTATTTATTTACTGTACAGTAACATGATATTGTGATAACCTGTGTTACTGCAGACTGTTTGTGATATTCTCCTGAGTTGCAGACTGAACGTGTTGGATTGTGGGTATTCTGTGATACTTGGACAAAGAGAACGAGAGTCAGTGAGTTATTGATGAGCAGGATTTTTGTCTCTGTTCAGAGTTCCTGTTTCTGTTACTGCAGTTAAAGTTTTTTTTTTTTTGTTCTGTAATTATTTCTGGTCAGCCTGAGTGAATAGTACTTTAGTATTTAGAGTAGTAATGACATTTAAATTACCTTAAATGGAGATTTCAGGCTGAAATTTAATAGATAAATATCACAGCTACTCGAATATCTTTGACTAGCTGTGATTTCACCTGTAGCCCCTGTGAAGGTGTGTACGCTCCAGGTATTGATTCATCAGTTTGATTCTTGTGACCAGAAGCCTTGATTAACCCACTGATGGTGTCTCACCACACGTGTGGAGGACACAAGACATCCGTGTGGTTTTATTCAGCTGACATAGACATGACGTGTCCACGTTAGCAGCTAGCAGAACAGACGTCATGGACGTCCACAGTGATCATGATGATAAAGATGTTCAACTGTGAAGTTATTAGAACTGGTAAGAAACTGAAGTAGTGATACGAATGACAACATTTCTATTAACACGCTGCATTTCCATGTGTCGTCTGAAATAAAGGTAGGCTTCCTGTAGTTCTGAAGCATGTACTCAGTAATCAAATCAGTCATTAAAGAGCTATTTCATTCAAATTATATTTGCAGCCTACACTGAAGCACACATTCATATAAAGAAATGAAATGCTGTGCACCATCTGAAACTCCCAGCCAGCGTACTTAAGTGTGGATTCCTTGTAATATGATGGGAAATTGCCAGAGCAATCATACACAAACAAACTCGTGAAAAAAACCTTGCCTGGAGCTAAAAAAAAACAGCAGTTGGTCCCCAATATGTGAATGACAAATGAATATCACTCAGTGGGTCAGATGGTGTAGACACAGTCCATGCTCTGTGCTAATCAGGCCAAACTACAGACCCCACATACCATCAGGACATCCTGCCGGGGGAAATTAGTGCTTTCCAGTTTGCTAAACGAGTATATTTCCCTCCCTGGTTGACCGCATTGTGTGTTACACGGGCAATTTCTTTATGTAAATTTTACTAGAATGGTTTACATACCCACCGTAAGTAAAGGCATTCTGTTTTAGATTGATCAAATAGCAAAACAGAGGCACCTTTAGGCACGTTTTGTCAGGGAAAGCTACAATAAAGGCAAGAAGAAGCCCACTATATACTAATCTATATACTAATCTATATCCATATATATTTATATCTGTCTACTTCAAGCTTTTAACTGCGTCTAAAACACGTGCCTCTAGTATAGTAACGCAAATGAATGACAATCAATTTTTATTTTGTCACTAAGATGTATGGTAGCACTATTCTCACTTTAGGTTCAGTGTGATTAAAATCTATGAAAATGTTCAATGTCTTTATTCCATATTAATATTTTTAAACTACGTTAAATATAATGAATTTCTCAAAAGGCATGAACCCACACATGGACATGTAGGCCTACCACCAGCAGCAACGTGCCCCTGGTAGTCTGTAAATGCCGTTCAGCAGGTGGACATCTGGATAAGGAGCGGGACACCTCGGGTTCAGGCTATACGTGGATGAAGAACTGATTTCATGTCCACAAGGTGATGCCTGATGCAGCGACAGAGATTTCTCTCTGGACATACAATAATAAAAGCCCCACCCAGGTGGCAGTTTAAGGAAAGAAGGTGTAAAATGCTGAGATACATGATGTGCAACACATTCCTCTGTGTCTCCAAGAAGCCAGCATGCGTCATGAAATACAATCAGATCAGTTGAAATGGTTTTTAATACAAAACAATGGAAAATCTACATTTATATGTTGGTGATCTGTGAATACCATCAGGTTTGAACCTTTAATAATTCCTCTTTTCTCTTGTTTACCGTGATCAGATCCATTGAGCTGATGCAGGCTGTGCAGTAAAGGATGGACTTCACCAACTTTAAACAAGTTTAATCAACAAAAACGTTGCTCATGCCTTCCGTTTCAAGCTTTATTCAATATTTATTCAGTGTTTGTTCTTTTCAGTGTGAAAAAGAATAAATGATAATTAATTTAAACCTGCTATTGAATTGACATATATGTAATTCGAATAAACAACTACAATTCTAGGAAGAGACATTTTTTTGGTCTGCACAGAATTTTTTGAGGAGATAGAAAATGTAGAGGAAAATCAGTATTTTAAAAATTCTGACAAAGGCCTTGGCTGCTGTAAAATGTTTACGCAGGACTTGCAAACGTACATGAATTCAAGATCATCCTTCTACACCAGTGTAGTGACCAACTGATCCCCTGTAGGTGGCAGCAGCACTATTTTGGACATCAGCAAATACAATATGAGAAGAAGACAGGAAATGAGCCAGACAATAGTGAAACTTTGGAAATCTGACAAATTTACTAAAGTAAAATCTACCAGCATCAAACTCACTGTTTGACACAGGTGTTCACTAAAAGCTTGTCTCGTCTGTTTTTTTGGTCAGAAAAGTGATTTTGGTGAAACCGACCTATGTTCTACTAAAGAACGGAAAACAAGAAAAACAAACTTTTCCTGATGAAATAATGAAAGAAGAGAGTCTTCTCTTTCTTTTGATACTTTTGGTATTTAGGGTCATAGAACACAATGTTCTGTGAGTCTTAAAAAATCAGTCAAAATGCTCTAAAACCACTGGCATCGAACGAGCGGTATCATCAGAACATGACTGCTTGTGTTAGAAGCCACGCCTCTTTAGTTTACGGGATCTATCAGATCGATCTGATTGGCTCGAGGTCTGACGTTAAAAGACAATGACACCCAATGAGATTAAAAGTGAACAGCTGGATGCGTCCTTGTGTTGTTTGCACCATCAGGTTAAACCAGGACATTAGCTACAACATTAGCTAGCGGCGACTAGCTGAATGCAGGCTTTCCTTTTCAGCATCACCACCCCACCCCTCCATATCCCCCCCCACCCCCACCCCCACCACCACCACCACCACCACCCCGCCCAGCTTGTTGAGATGAAAGGAAACTATTTTTCTGCCGTTCATGAAAGAAATTGCTGCACTTCTAACGTTTTCCACAGCCGACCAGCGTCAGGCTGCCGTTCCACACCGGAGCCCAGCGAGGAAATGAAAAGCGTGTGTACACACACCACAATGTTTGTCAGGAAATACACAGAATAAAAAAATACAATTCAATTTGTCACATGCTTTTGCATTATTTAAATGCCCACATTGAGCAATGTCGTTTTTAGATATTTATATATGTTTTATTTATGTATTCATTTCTGGGCAGTAACATGTTTTAGAGCAGAATCTATGCAAATATTGTCTTTTATATATAACCCTTTACAGGGAAATCTCAGCTTATGTTGTTTCGAGTTAAGTCGATCTAGATTATGGTTTACAAGAAAAATAGACGGAAAAATAAAAATCACGTTGACGTCATTTTCCTCTACTTTTTTTGTTTGTCAGCCACAAAAACCGGAATCATAAACTCACTAGTAAACCGTTAAAACCCCATAATATCATGTTACTGTACAATAAATCAGAATAAAACATATAATATCATATTATTAGCCTGTAGCAACCCCCGTGACCCACAATGAGGGAGAAGAGGATGAAGACGAGACGGAGACGCTTTTTCTGTACTACATTAAAAATAAAATGTAATTGTCAGTTTAAAATTGATTCGTATTAACTAAATATTATTAAAATACATTCATTAATAAAGTTCAGCACAGGACTGGGGATGGTTATCTACAGTTTAGTCTGGAGACAAATTAATTTGAGGTCGTTTTTCAACTTACATTGAACCGATTAATGAGGTAAGGTGAGGTTCACCTGTATACGCGTCGTCATCGTCATACATGTCTGTTATTTATTGATCTTTATCTACGCCAACAACTGCACAGACATGTTTTTTGTCATTTGCAGCCAATCAGAATGTGTCTTGTCCTCTGGGAGCCCCGGCGAGTCTGGTGCAGCAGGATGGAGTCTAAGACCAGGAGTCAGAGCAAACACACAGAGTTAGCCTTTTACAGGGGCGGAGGGGGGGTTGGTAGGCCTTAAACCAGCTCATCCGATTGAGCGGGGGATCAGAAATGGTTACAGGAAGTAAATGAAATGTAGACACAGAAATAGTCCCTCTAATGAACCTGATTGTGGGTCAGAGGTCGTGGTGGTAGCCTCAGACGCCTCCAGAACCAGTTCCAAACTCCTCCGTCAGAGTTGTAGAAGAAATGCTCCAGTGACTTAAACATCCCTTCTGCCTCCGGGGGCAGGAGGAAGTGTAAAGACTAGTGAGGTGGCAAAACAAAACATCTCGTCAGCAGAGGTGGGCGACGCGACGGCGGATGGATCGCCTCCTCGCCGCGGATCGAGCCAGCGAGTCGCCCGGGCCGCTCCATCGATTAACAGTCCTCTCATTCCCAGCCAAGAAAATTGGCTTCCCGTGTTTTCGGTTTGTTTGAGAGAGAAAAAGAGGAGCCCGGCGCGAGCTAGAGGGTTCAGCCCCCCCCCCCCAGCAGAGCCACTCTGCATTTAGAGCCAAATGCTTCTCATATGGAGAGGCTCTAGAAAGCAGCCTCCTCATTCTGAACGGCGCCCCCCGCTGGGCCGGCGCCTCCTATTGGCTCAACATTTGTTGTACCCGTAAAGTAAAGCGTTTTGTACTGCCCCCCCCCCTCTAATCACACATTCACATACAGTAGACTCATTCTGATCCCGGTGGGTGGGGGGGGGGCTGACTCTGAGATTTAAAATGCGGTTTAAAAGCCGTTCCGTCGCTGTTGGGGCTTGTTTTATTTCTCCAGCGCTCCACGACAAGGTCAGTCTGCACCAACAGCTGATGGCTGATCAATGGGAGATTTGAATTTAAAGAGCCGTGGCCTCGGGGGCGGTCAGTTGGGGAGGGGGGGCTAAACCCTAGAAGCTCACCAGAGACCTATATCCTCCACTAGGCCCTCTACCCCCACCTCCCCAAGCTTGGTTAACTCTCAGGACCATGATTAATTCATGGTGGATTACAGTGGAGGCAGGGGGGGGTTGGGGGGGGTGGGGGGGCAGGGATTGGATATGATCCTAACTGCACACGGAACGGTTTGGGAGGGAAAAGCTTTCCCGGATGAATAGTTTTTTCCGCGTCACACGTCAGTCTCAGGGTGTCTGGATCATTACGGTGTCCATTGGAATAAGTTGGGGGGGGGGGGGGTAAACTTGCAGGGAATAACAATGTAGCTCGCCGGCTAATAAAAGCATAACAAGCAGGCGAGCTGCGGTCACGCCAATTTCATCATTGTCCTTCACAGCCACGCAGCTAACTGCTTGTGATTGGTCGACGACCTCCAGGAAATGAAGGGAGGATTCTGAGGCTGCAGCCAAAGCGGTGTCATCAGCACAAGCGGTGAACGTGTCCCCCCCACCACCACCGGAGAGACTCCCCCCATGAAGAACAGTGAAATCAGCAGAAAAAGTTCCCGTTTGTTTCGACGCTTCTTGTTTCTCTTCAAGCCGTCACAACCTGGTGCAACACTGCGGCATGCTGGGATAGAAAGGCCTCCGCTGACAAGTCTTTGTTTCTCCCCCTGCCTCCTCTCGTCTTTGTCTTTTCATCACTTCTCCCCCGTTTCAGTTACATTTAACGTTTCTGGATTTCATTAATCAGTATCAACACATTTTTTTTTTTTAACCTGTTGTCATTTATGCAAAAAGGCCAATTATTTTACAGCCAGAGTGAAAATTAAATTAGAAATGGCGAATTAGACGTATAGACACAAGGTGCTCACGGTGAAATGAATGACTTGTGCCTGACAGACGAGTCCTGTGACGCAGCAACACACCCACATGGAACGGATACTGCTCCAAAGAAAATGTGTTCGTAAGTATATTTTCTAGTTTTATTAGAAACACATTATTGTCAACATGTTGTATTTATACAGTGAATGGTCTAATATGCACTGGAGGTCACATAAGCTTAGGTTTATTGGAACAATAAAAGACATACCATAGGGGCTCCATATTCAAAGAGATGCTGCAGCTGCTGGCTGCATATTTGACCATCAATTTTTAATAGCTTGAATTTTTCTCCTTCGAAGACACAAAAATAAAACCTGTCTAAGTATGTAATATTAACAATTTTATGAATGCATCATCAGCAGACTAAAAAAATTAAGAAGTCAATTACTCCTTTAAACACTTAGATTTTGTCTCAACACATTCTGCAGATGACGGTGCAAAGCACTTCAACAGTATTTGTGCTATTCTTTTTTTTTTTTTTTTTTTTTTTTTTTAATTTGGCAAATGTCTACTTTACTTGTGTTTTTATTGTATTTTTTTTCAAACCTTTTTTTTTTTTTTTTTATATAAACAACATCTTGTACAAACTAGCACAGTGAACCACAACCCCAGCAAATGTGTTTTTCATCTCCATACAATATAAATGAAATCAATACAAAAGTTTGGTTGGTTGCTTGGAACATTTTTATGTGGATCGAGAGGTTCTAAAACATGGTATTCGAGACTTCTGGACTCCTGAATTAGATAGATTACGTAAACAGTTGACTGTTCTAAGTCCCGTTAGAACCCCGCTAGCAGATTTTTAGAAGGTAGACTTCATTTCGACATTTCAAGTTCACTTCCATTTAAAATAAAGGGTTTGCAATCCGTACAGGGTTTTGTTAGTGTTTTGCCTTCTGAAGGCAGCCTTCTCCAGATTTGGTGGAAATTCTGAAACCAAGAAAAGAAAAGAGAAAAAACGGTCCAGACAGGAGGAGATCTCCTCTGGCCGTCAGAAAGCAAGAGTCAAAAAGGTCAGGTGTCGGTATGGCAGAGCCTCGAGCGGCCAGGAGGTCTGAGGAGCTTCTGAATAAATACAAGGGACAAGTGTAGCGCCTCCAACGTCGTCTGAATGCTGCCCCCACCGACCCGACCCCCCAGCCCCTTTATTCCCCCTGATGAAGCGATGAAGTCTCTGACAGGAGCTAATGATGTTTCTGTTCGGGACAAACTACAAGATTTCAGAAGTGTTGTTTCTTACCCCAACGGTGGCTGTGAAAGGGTTTGTTCACTACGGCGGGGGCCGCTGACAGGAGCCTGGGGGGGGGGGGGCCACAGGGTGTCCCAGGTGCCAATTCAGCAGTCCTGCCCATTTCTGTAATTTTTTAAGTCCAGTTTTGAATGCGTGGGGGGGGTGGGGGGTGAAAGAAGCAATCGAAACACCTCAACACAATACTGAAGACTATGTTTCTGAGCGTTACCCCCCCCCCCCAAAAAAAAGACCCCAAATTAAATTCAAATAAATAAATCTGAAAAACAGAAGTGATTAAATGGTGTTGCCCTAACCCTGTCAATGTCCTCGTCCCTATTCTGGACCCCCGGGGGCCCCAACACCACCGAATCTCCATCGTAGGATCTCTCCCCAGTAAAGTCCGCTCCATGGAACAGCTACCACACGGTGCCCTCGTTCATTTCCGAGGGGGGGTGGGACAGGTGGTTGTTGTATCCGCTGCCGTTAAGCGACAGTGAGGTAAAGGGGGGGCTGGGGCCGAACACCTCTGAGGAGATGCTGTGCAGGGGCCCCGGGATGCCGGGCTCCGGGCTGGGGGAGTCCCCGGGGTGGTGGGACATGATGTCGGAGAAGCGCTGCACGTCGCTGGAGGGGTGGTGGCCTGGCAGGGGGTGGTCCATACTTCCAAGGGGGGTGCCGGTGGGGCCTGAGGAGGGCACGAAAGGGAGATCGACGGGGGTCTGGGCCTGTGAAGACGGGGGCCCCTGAGGGAAGAAGTCGTAATTCCCTCCCGGGCCGTAGTACTCACTCTGATAATCTGCAAACCCAAAAGACGCAAAAAAGAAATGAAAAGAGAAAATGTTGGTGGGGGGGAACAGAGGAGGAAATCTTTGAATTTACATAGTTTGATTTGTATTGGATGGGGGGGGGGGGCCTCGGCGTACTGCATTAGTCACAGAGCGCGCTACACTTAAATCAAAACTGCAATTGGGTGGGGAGAACAACGAGTCCACAAAATTAATTAAAACGGGGGCCATTTCATCAGCAGTTCTACCTACTGAGACGCGTCTGCACCCCGTTCAGCAGGATTTTATTCTTATTACTAGACTTTGTGCTCCAACAGGAGGAAGACATGAAATTCTCTCAGAATGATCAGATGTTTCAAAGGAAGACGGAGGCGTTCAATCACAGATTCACCAACGAAATCAAAATCACAGGGGAATTTATTTTCTAAGTGCTAAATATACAAAATAACCAGAAATAAAAATGTGTTGTGTTTTTCTATTCATGCTGCTTAAATTTTAAAATTTTGTACTGTATGAACATGTTAAGATTTTAGTTAAATAAATCTATTTTTAATGTGGATTTTATTCCAAATGGACACAAATCCATCCGTATTATTTAACACGATGAACACTAAAGTAAAATGAGATGAAGCTGAGGACTGTATTTCATGGCATCACAATAAAGGGAAATCAAATAGTATTTTTTAAAACTATTATAGATTGTATTAGAGAGGTGAGAAAAAAGTTCAACAAATATGGTTCAAAAATTAATAGTAAATCAGAAAATAATTCTAAACAAGGTAAAAAAATTTATATATATATATATATATATATATATATATATATATATATATATATATATATATATATATATATATATATATATAAATTTTATTTATTTTATTTTATTTTTTTTAATTTTTTTTAAGGATTCTGAAGGCGGCTCACCCCCGTAGTAAGAGAACGGGCCGTTGGGGATGAGCTCCCCGGGCTCCAGCCGGTCCACCAGGGTCCGCATCCGCCGGGGGCTCCGGAAGAACGCGTGTCTGCGCGCCCCCAGCGCGCTCAGCTGCTTCATGCGCCTCTCTTTGGACCGTCGGTTCTGGAACCAGACCTGGACACACACACACACACACACACACACACACACACAATGAAGTAGGCTTCTGGTGCTGCTTTAACTGCAGGTCAACATTCAGCCTGAGATGCGGGACGATCCGCGGACGCGGAGGAGCGAGAGGAACGGAAATCCGCGCGTTATGGGTGTATTTAGCAAACAGCGCTCGTCGTGTCCGTCCTGCCCGGGACAAAGACCGTGTAATCACGACTCCTATTTATTTTGGCACCTGCACCGCCTCCAGTAAATAACAGCGCGGTGCGCGATGGGTCAGCGCGTAAAAGGCGCGCCGCTCTGTAGCGGAGTGGAATGCGCCCAATTATCGTCACAGGAGCTGAAGTCACATCTAACCTCCTTAATGATCTTTTAACCCTCCATTTACTCCGACTGAAGGCTGCAGCAGCGGGGGCTTAAAATCTCCAATTAATAGCTAATAGGAGGGTTGTTACCGATATATTACCGGCTCCGGGAGGTTATCATTTCCTAATCTATAGGCCAGCTTCCGTTAATTACGCTCCTCTGCTCATACATATTAGATATTTCTCCAGGCTCCTCCACTTTCTCTTTAATCGCCATTCATCTGCTTTTTACCTGAGACAAAAAATAAAAAAAACACCAGAAGACAAAAGCAGCGTTTTCGCCTCGAAGTGAACTAATATTAACTCTATTTATAAGTCAAATTTGCAAAGCAATCCCCTCTATATTTATTAATATTTTTAATAAAATCCTTATTATTTTATTGTGCTGTTGATCTCGTCCTAACGGGACTCGGCTGTGGACCTGGACACGCTTTAACCAGAGTTGTGTCTTTCCACTCCGCTGCAGATGCTCCCAGCGTGGATAAATGTGCGCGCAAAACGTGGTGGCGGTGGCGGAGCTGCGCCAGGACTCCCAGCGCTCCCAGCAGCCCCCGCGCCAGTTGGCGACTTTGCCCCGCCTGGGCGCCAAGAATCAAAAATACCCATATAAATTACCCCGTTTCCAAATCAACCCCGTCCGTGGGCAAATCTCCATGGATTCAATGTGACCGCTCAGTTTGAAGGGAAGAGGGGTGAAGGATGGGGGGGGGGGTGGTACTGGGAGAGGGGGTGGGGGGGTGGAGCCTCTCTGATGGGACGAGGCCTGCGTGGTGGTGGACGTTTGACCGTAAAATTAAAGCCGTTACGTCACAATTTGAAGGGGAAAAGAACCCCTATTTATAATAATATAATTTATAATAATCTGATTAAAAATAATCTGACAGAACTTCACGTGCTAATTTATTATTGGACCGTATATAAAGTAGTGGGGATGGAATTTGTGAATTTGTGTCTGGTGTCACGTGGGCTCCAATTGTTATTATTATTATTATTATTATTATTATTATTATTATTGTTATTATTATTATTATTATTATTATTATTATTATTATTATTATTATTATTATTATTGTTATTATTATTATTATTATTATTATTATTATTATTGTTGTTGTTATTATTATTATTGTTATTATTATTATTATTATTTTATCATTATTTTCAAATAAATGCGCGCCAATATCGTGTTTTTATAGGAGAAGAGCGCGCCGCGGCCCCCACCTGGATGACCCTCATGTTGAGGCCCGTCTCCTGGGCCAGCTGCTCCCTGATGTGTCGGGTGGGTTTGGGGGTCGCGGCGAACGCCGCCTTCAGCGTCTCCAGCTGCTTGGCCTTGATGGTGGTCCGGGGGCCGCGCCGCTTCCCCCCGAGGTTCTGGTCGTCGTTCTCGTTATTCACGGTCTCCTTGTCGGACAGGGCCGCGATCTCCGTGTCCTTCAGGACCACGTCGTCCTGCAGCGGGTCCTGGGAGTCCGGGGATAAGCTGGGGTCGCTGCAGGCCGTCACTGCGGACACGTCAGAGGGATTTATTACATTTAAATAGAAGAGAAAAGATCATTATCAAGACAATTAATTATTTTACATCACAGATCCGAAAACATCTGAGACAAATTCAACTGTTAAATTCGACGTGAGACACTGTTGGAGCCGCTGCGCCCCCCCCCCCCCGCATCCATCGCCCCCCCGCACCTGACAGCAGGTTGGTGTCCTTCACGCTGGCGTTGCTCAGGTAGTCCTCTTTGCAGACGAACTTGTTCTCGTCGATGATGTAGAGCTCCTCGCCCGTGGACAGCTGCTTGTTGCACATCATGCAGGTGAAGCAGTTCAGGTGGAACACTTTGCTCCGCGCTCTGCGCACCAGGTCGTTGGGGGAGATGCCCTGCGAGCAGCCGCCGCACTTTGTGCCGAAACGCCTGCGGGGGAGGGAACGGGGACGGTTCCGGTTAGACGCATCTGGACATAGCAGTTTAAATAACGTCAGCTGAGGGGGGGTGAAGAGAGTCTGGGCTGGTGGAGGTCACGTCACAGAGGAAGAAACAGTCAAGAATTTTAAAAAAAAAGGCTCAATTTGACGCTGGTCGATCACGTGACGTGGATTTAAAAGGAACGTTTTAGAGACTATTAGTAATTTTAAAGAAAATAAATGTCCAGCGTCGATCTGGTCAACAGAATAAATAGAACGTTAAAACCGTGTTTGTGTCATTTTAAATATTCAACACAATATTATTATTATTATTATTATTATTATTATTATTATTATTATTATCATTATTATTATTATTATTATTATTATTATTATTATTATTATTATTATTATTATAACAGGATTACTGTTGCAACAACACATCATCAGTCGGGTAAAACCAAACTGTCTCACGACGGTCTAAACCCAGCAAACGTTCCCTAGTAACAGTAATAATAAAAATAATAATAATAATAAAATAAATAAATAAATTAATAATAATAATAATAATAACCATAATGATATTTAATATTATTACTATAGAGAAATATAGATTTTTGTGCACACTAAAGCATTGTGTCAAATCTTTCAGTTGCAGAATTAATTCTGTGTTGTGGACAAACGAGGATATTTTTTGAAAATGTTATTTTGAAGATATTTGATTGACTTCAGTCGTTAGTTTTTATTTTATTTGCTCATTTGGTCCCACAGGAGACACTTTCCCGTCCAGCAGCTCAGCTGTAATAAATTACAGCTGCCATTGACTTAACAATGTGTATTGAGTGGTGTCCACTGCTTGTTGACAGCACGTCTGTGATTGCATTGTCTACCGACTTGATCTTTTCAACTAGTTTACTATTCAAATCCACTTATCACGTCCTCCCCAGTCAGGCTGGGTAAACACACCGGGCTGCTGCTGCCCCGGCCGGGGGTTTGATCCTATGAGCCCCCGGTGCCGTAAAAAAAAAAAAAGAGCAAACAAAAAAAAAAAGACAACACCCAAAGTGTGAGTTCTTCGATTTCCCAACAAACCGCGCCCCCCCCCCCGTCCCCGCTGAGAGCGAAGGAACACGCGTTTAATGTGCTGGCCCTCTTTTGTTGTTGTTTTGCATAAGAATCCAAATTAACAAGCTTTTAATTACGCGCTGCTAATCAAAGCTTATCGCCTCCCGGTCGCCCCCCCCCCCCCCCCCCCCCGGCGCGGACAGGTTCTCTGTGTCACCGTTTATTCAGAGTAAACACTAAAAGTTCTGCTAAGAAATTCAAAAATGGTGAGTTATTAATTTCAACTGATTTTATTTGCTTCTAAAAAAGATGCAGAATGTAATAAAATAATTTCTGGTCTATTTCTTTTTTTCTATAGATTCAACAAACGACACGCAACTTATTTATAAGTTATAAATAAAGTGGACCCTCCGAATTTAAATCTGCTATAGGATAAAAATTATTTTTCACTTCTACATAATTTTTCGCCTATTTTTACGCAGCATTTGCTCCTGTTTTTATCTTATTCCTGATGTTTATCCTGGATGATTTCCTGACACTTGAGAGTTTCTTTATCTGGGATGAAACCAAATAAACAAAAAAGAAAATCCACCAACTGCTTCCGGGGGCTTACCTAAAGAAATCATTTTTGCAGTAGAGCCTGCCCTCCCGAGAGAAACACTTCTCGGTCAGATTGCATTTACACTCGCAGCACTGGACGCACTTGACGTGCCAGGCTCGGTCCAGCACGTTGAGCAGGAAGCGGTCCAGGATAGGCCTCTCGCAGCCGGCGCAGTGGACCATGGCTCTGGGCTCTGGCTGGGCAGCGAAGCGCGCACACACACACACACACACACACACTCACACGAACCAAATCAACAGCGCAGGCCGGGCATTGATTGGGGGGGATCTGCCCTCTCCCCTCCCCGAACCGCCTGGAGCTCCCGGGTCACCGTGCGCGTTGAGGAGCCAGTCGATCAGGTGTCACCACAGTTTTCTCCCTGCATGCGTAAAAACGGCTCAGCGTCCACAGTGGAAGGGGGTGGCGGCCGCCCCCTCTCTCTGGAGGAAAAAACCAGGAGCAGAAATGAAAAATAAAAATAGAAATAGAGCAGTCCTTAAAGGGTCCGGGGCGAAACGCGCAGCTGATGGGCTGGACGGGGAACACCGGGGTCGGCTCGGTGGTCCTGGCGCTCTGGGAAGTGACGCATCGGCGGCGCGCCAATCAGTCGTGGAGGAGACGGCTAATAAAAGGCTTTTCGGGCAGAGCTGTCACATCAGGACGCACACGCCTCTGAACAATTCAACGCACTCTGACATGGCAGCGTATCCAAAAGCCCCCACCCAAAAGATCTGTAGGATAGTTGTCCCCCTGTCGAGCAGTCCGACGGTCCCGGACGTTTTGTCTTGTGGTTGCAAGGGATGCTGGGATGCGCTGGGGAGCTCCGGTTGTGCTCGGTGAACATGCAGTGGTGTCTCCGGTACCGGGTGTATGCTGGGATGCGCCGGGTCTCCAGTACACTGTCCTGCTCCTACGGCTCCAACGCAGCCTTATTCCCAGCCTCCTGACGTCAGGCCGCGCTCGGACCAATCAGCTGTCGCGTCACGCCGGCAGCCATCAAGCCGCCCCATCCCAACCCAGCAGCGCTCTGCCTGCTATTTATGCCACACACTCAAGACACCAATTGTCAAGAATTTGCCTGCAAACTGTCAAATGTTACCGAATGTGTTCGGAGGACGCAGCCGCGGCGGAGGGCGCGCAGCGCGGGGGGAAGAGGCTCCACGACTCCGCTCCTGGGCATGAAGGGGGGCAAGAAGGCATCTGAGCAGGTAGATGGAGGCAGACACTGCATGGCGCGCTCCTTCTTCATTAATGTGACGTTATTTAACGGCAGAAACGGAGGCGCGTAAAGTTAGTTTTGCTGTTTGAGAATAATAATCATCAATAATCCATAATCCATCTGCAGGCTGGAGTTAAAAGTCTCAACTGCCTGATTTGCACCTGAACGCATCATCCATTCTGAGAAATGTTCGCAGGAAGCTTCAGAAATTCTTATTTCTTCTTTGGGATGAGGACCCGCTGCGGGGAACGCAGCGTCACTTTTTTTTTTTTTTTTTCGCGCCACGCAGCATCCCATAATATTTGGCGCTCACACAGCCGCTTCATTTGCGTTTTCTTGTGCGTCTTGTGCACACTTTGGCGGTCCTCTCCAAGAGGAGGCGAGGAGCTGAGAGACAGATAAAGCCTCTAAAGTTGGCTCCTGGGGGGGGGGTTCGCGGCCCGGACTCCACGGACGGTTCATCAAGGGGCGTCCAGTCCACTTCTAACCCACTTTAAATATCCAAATCACCCCCCGAACCAGCAGCCTGTTGGGGTATTAGTAGTTTCTATTTAAAAAAAATCTGCTGATTAATTATTGGATAATTTCCGGTCAATTAAAATAGATTTTTAGCCCAGAAGAGAGAAAAAAAAAAGAAAAACATTTAAATTGCTGAGAAACTACAGTAAAGTAATTAATCTTTGTTTACACACACACACACACACACACACACACACACGGGTCCGTTGGTGCCGGCTAATAGCTGGTGAATGTAATTACAGGTGGACAGGCTCGTATTTATCCTTGTCCTAAACGGGTTTTCTGGGATGGGGCGACTTTACGCACAGAGAGAGAGAGTCTGGGACTTCCATTTACCCCCCCAGCTCCCAGCATCCTTTTGCATATGGGCTGCTTCTCATGCAAAACGAGCGGCCGTCCCCGTCCAGCTGCCTCCCGGCGTCTGGGGAGCCCCCCCCCCTCCACAGGACATGTGTTACTGGCTGGAAGCAGAGAGAGATAAGGCTTCAGAACGGAGTCCAGCGGCCCCCTCCCCGTTGTGACACCTTCCCATCCCTCTCCCCCCCAGTCTGATTCCCACGTTTCCACGCGGTTCCGTTTTGCGCGGGGGGTTCTGAGCGTGTTTCCATCAGGACGGACCCACGGAGGGACGATCATCCGTGGAAATACTGCGTGTCTTTCGCTTCTCAAATCTCTCTGCGCTTTTTTTTTTTCTTCTTTGCGCACCGAAAATCTGCTCCCATCCCGCGGCTTCTCCAACACCACACAAACATGTAAACAAGAAAACTTATTATTTCTGTGCGCACAAGATGCCTTGATAGTCTGTCAGTGGGGATAATCTCTGCCTGATTTAGAATAAACCACGGAGGGGGGGGAAAAAAAAACAGCTACAGAGGAAGATTAATCCACGAATAGAAGGAAATCAAAATATAGGCTTAAAAATATCTCAACTCTCCTCCAGGCGAAGATATTATTAAATGCAAAATGGCTTTAACCTCACCAGTGTAATCCCACACCAGCAATAGATTTTATTCTCACTCGCGTTTTCATTCTGACACAGAAAGAAGTTTGTGAAGGAAACAAGGATGGGAGTTGGATTTGTGGACATGAGGCCTTCCAGCAGGCCAAATAGAATCCACGCTGTCTTCCTTCTGACGCCCCCCACCCCCCCGGACTGAAGTTGGGTTTTAATCTGAAGGGATCTTCCTGCGCCTCGGCCCAGGAGATTGGAGCTTCATGAAGTGAACTGGTTCACCGAGAGATAATTACTCTGAGATAATGAATGAGGCTGTGAAGATGCGTGCAATCATTAATTCTAATCATGACACGTTTATTTGCCCCCCCCCCACCCCACCCCTCCTCCAGGCTCCGTTCAGAGGAGCAGCGTGGACGTGGGATCGAATCCCGACCGGGAAGGTGAGAAAAACAAACATCAAACATCAGCAAGACATTAAAATAATTTTCTTTTTCTTCTTCCACGTGTGGCTTCCGCTGGTGTGACGGTCCTGAGGCCGGGGGGGGGACACACACACACTCCGTGACTCGTGTACAGAAAGAATGTACACCCCCCCCGACTGGAGCTTTGATCAACCAGGGAGGAAGAGGAGGAGGATGGTGTGGAGTCGCTGCGCTCCTTGTTTATTCTTTTTAAACAGGATTATTATAAAAAGGCCTCAGAAATTCATAATTCATAATTTTTGTCATTCTGCTTTCAGATTGAGATTATTTTAGGAATAAACAGCTCATTTTTGAGCGAAATGGCTTCACAGAATATCATTTAGATAATTTTCCATCTCTATTCCGACTTTAAAACTTTACCATGTGGAATGGGGAAATTATTCCGAAGTACAGCTGCGGAAAAATGCGTATATTTTGCAGGAAAAAGTGCGGAACAAATGCACAATTTCAGTTTGTGTCGCTTTGGACAGTTTGTCACGTTGACACCAAAAAAGAGGATTTTTTTTTTTGAAACGGAAAATAGAAAAAAAATAATTTTCTTTTTTTAATTTTATTTTTTAAAAAAAACGAAAACTAGCTTTGTGTAAAAGTTAAAAATAAATTTAAAATGTAAAAATTATTTTTAAAGTACCTACAAAAAAAAAAACAAAAAAAAACGGGCGCAGGTTTATCAGAGGGGCTGGAATCAGTCTTCACCACGTCATCACGCGTCCATCCATCCATCCATCCATCCATCCATCCATCCATCCATCCATCCATCCATCCATCCATCCATCCATCATCCATCCATCCATCCATCCATCCATCCATCCATCCATCCATCCATCCATCCATCCATCCATCCATCCATCCATCAGAGGCCCACTAACTGACATATTTTGAGGGAGTTGCGTTAAAACCCGCATGACCGGGGATCCGGATCACGCAGAGTCCAGCAATCGATTGGTTGAGTCGTGTGTGCCACCCCCCCCCCCCCCCGGACCAGCAGCCAACACACGCCGATGTGAACTCACCGTGGATTATCGAGCCAACAGAAACTCCACGCAAACATTTTCCAGACTCTCCACTCGGGTCCAGCGTGGAGAGAAATCCAATGGGATTTATAGATCACCCCCCCGTCAGTCAGCCCCCAGCACACACACACACACACACACACACACACACACACACACACACACACACACACACACACACACACACAGAGTAATATTCAGGATGCCATCATCCTCTGTGTTTTCCTAAAGGAGGTCACGTGACTCAGTGAACTGGGGGTTTCGTTGGGAGGGGGGGGGGTGGGGGTGTCTAGACCACATGAGACTTCAGGGTCACCCAGAACCCCCCCCCCCCACGATCCACTGGATCCCCGACCAGAGTCCCACTGCCTCCTCTAGGGGGCGAGTTCAGTCCGGATAGAGCGCGCAGACACACACACACACACACACACACACACACACACACACACACACACACACACACACACACACACACACACACACACACACAGAGTAAGAAACAATGTTATTTTTATAATATTAGTATTTGCAGAAAAGTATTAAAGAAAGAAAAACATTAAATACATTAAAAACCAGAACAGAAACCCCGTTCAATAATAATAATAATAATAATAATAATAATAATAATAATAATACAACAATAATATAATAATAATAATTTTATTATTATTAACAATAATATAATAATAATTTTATTATTATTAACAATAATATAATAATAATAATTTTATTATTATTAACAATAATATAATAATAATTTTATTATTTACAATAATATAATAATAATTTTATTATTAACAATAATAATGATTTTATTAATAATAATAATAATAATAATAATAATAATAATAATAATAATAATAATAATAATAATAATAATAAACTGACAGACAGGATTCTCTGACAGATGAAGCATGAATCAGTGTCTTTGCTCCAGATTAACGCGCAGCCTCTTGATCTGCGGTCGGGTGAGTTCCCCGGTCACTAATGATTAGAATAGAATGTGAGGTGATAAAAACTCCCTCTGAGATGTTATCCACCGCCGGCCGCTCTGGGGACGCAGCGCGGCTGCACAGCCGCAGATAGCTGCGGAGTGTGGAGTAAAAACCCGCAAGCACAGGGGGTGGGGGTAGGGGGTGGTACCTGGATTAAACACACCGCATCCGGCCTGGAATGACGAGATGATGAAGATAAACGTCATTAAAACATCAGCCCGTTTCTGTCCGGACAAAATAAATGAAATCATTTTAATTGGCTTAAACCGCCTGACGTGGAATTTATTTATTTATTTGTTTTGAACTCTACTTTATTTAGTAGCCTATGGTTTCCCTGGCAACGTCTTTGGTTCTAATTAGATGCTGATTTATAAAAAAAAAAAAAAATTAATTTGGGAAAATAAAACGAACATTTCAAAAGAATTTTTTTAAAAGAATTAACAACCACTGCTTTTTTACACGCATGTGAAGGTGAACAGTCCCTCAATATATATGTATAACATATATATATATATATATATATATATATATATATATATATATATATATATATATATATATATATATATATATATATATATATATATAATATACCCTTCCTTTATTCTCCTTTATTCTGGCCGTCTCTATTTCTAAACTCCAACACAAACCAGGAGTTTCTTGTTGCTCTGCAACAAAACCTCGCTCATCCGCGGAGACAAGCGCCGTGAACAATGAGGGATGACAGGTGTTCATGTTCATGAGGAAATGTCGTCACGTTGCGTGAATAATAAAAAAAAAAACAGTCAAGAAATTGAACGGCACAACTTTTCCAAAGCCGATTAGGTTGAAAATCCGCGCTTAATTATCAGCATTCAGTGATCAATAACTAACGAGGCAGTCGTCAACGGCATCTAAGTACAAAAAGGGTGTGGGGGGGGGAGGCCAGGGGAGTGGGAGGGGGAGGAATGGGGGTGAGTGATGCGGCCAATCCCGCGCTATCCGTCTTCATTGGAGCTTTTGTGTGCGTAAAAAGCAGAGGCGCGCAAAAGGCAAAGCCCGCGCCGGAGCCGCGGCTTTATTTTTATATCCAATAGATCAGCGGGCAGACAAAGCTTTATTTTCGCCAGGGGGGAGATATTTTACCTCTGCCTTACGGTTTTATGTTGGAGAGGTGTCAGCCGGGGGGGGATGGATGGCTGATGCGGACGCTGAGCGCCGCGCAGCGCGCATGCTGCCCGTCAGAGGAAGAGGAGCGGGGATTTAGGGCCCCTGGGGGCCCAACGGAGGGGACGGGTGTGTGGGTGTGTGTGGGGGGGTCTCATACTGTATGAGCTCATAACACAGTGAACACATAAGCACAAGCCCCCCCCCCACGTCTGGACTGTAAGGTAACAGTAGTGGATCCATCCAGTAAACCTTTGATAAGGATCCACCTCTCCCCCACCTTCATCTGAGCTGAGACCCCCAACCTCCTCCCCAACCCCCAAACTCACACTGCCCCCCCCGGCTGAAGGCCTTCCCGTTGGACCTGCAGCCAAATGAACGTCACATCCTGGGGGGGTTTCTCTGTTGCCTCAGAAATGGGAAGATTTGAGGTGGATCCAGGCTGGGGGGGGTGGGTGGAAGGGTGGAGGGGGGGTCTGCTTCTCTGACCTCTGTCCCATTCTCATTTCCTTACATTTTTATACTTTATTACACTCAAGGAATTTAGGGTTTGAAGGAAATCTGATGAGAGGAACAAAAGAAATACCCCCCCACCCCGGAAAAACAGAGTGACACGAAAAGAATAACGTGTGCATGACCCGAGACCCCCCCCCCCAATTTATGAAATCAGTTTTGTTTATGAAGAGAATTTGATCAGTAATGACGAAAGAATGGAATTTATCTGGTTTCTTCATCATAGAAGAAGTGAAGACACACACACACACACACACACACACACACACACACACACACACACACACACACACACACACACACACACACACTGTGTGAGTCACAATGGGTTAGGGTTAGAGTAAAAAAAAAAAAGGCCTAAAACAAAAACTAAGAAAAATTTAAATAAAAAAATAAAAATAAAAACATAAATTAAAAAAATAAAGGAAAAAAAATTGGAGAAAAAAAATTGTGATTTTTTTGTGACGTGTTTTTTGAGATCAAGTTAAAATGAAGCAGCCGATGATGATGAATTCATCCCAGATATAACCGTCATTTTTTATTCCCTTAAATATTTATATATACTGTATACACACACACACACACACACATATATGTATATTATTTATTTATTTTTTATTTTTGCCTAATTCTACATTTCATAAACTCATCAGGACGTTACAGGTTAATAAACGTGACAGGATTCCTCTCATTTAAACCCCATCAGATCTGTCAGCTGTCGCCTCCTCACCCCTCCTGGATCTGCCCCAGTCCCCTTCCTGCCCCGTCCTGCACACACACACACACACACACACACACACACAACCATTAGCTGGTTGCTAACATCTGATGCGCTGCCCCCCCCCCTGACGTGAATGTAGATTCCTCCCCATGTGCTGCACAGTGTTAACTAGATTTACAATGAGCTGCAGACACAGAGCTTCCTGTCATATTTCCTCCTCATGCTAAATAGAAATCTTAAGAAGTAATTGGAATTTACTGCATACCTGAATAACTGCATATAAATAAGCACACATTTCATTGGGGGGGGGGGTTCGGTGACACTGTTTGGTCGTATAAAAACTGCTGCATACATTACAACACACGGCAAATAATCTTATTTTCGCAACAAGCTTTGGGATTGTGTCCAAATTACAGAGGATTCAAACGAGCGTTTTCAATTTATTAAACCTATAAGGGCCACATTTCATTTTAATGGGACGCTTTATTTCTGGGGGGGGGGGGGGGGGGGAGAGTTATCAGGGGCTGCTTGGAACCACGGCAGTGTGTAAATCTGTGTTTCTGAGGCCCCGTTGTCCTCCGGCGGGGCGGGGGCAGGAGGATTCAGGTGCCTTTCAGGGGCCACCCCCCCCCCCCCCCCCTTTACAGAACTAGCTCATTGACTTTGGCCGTGTCGCCTCTATGTCACCTCTATGTCACCTCTATGAGCCTGCATGTGCTCACTGAATTTGGTGAAGGAGGACGCAAATCCTCCGGATGGGATTGGCGGTCATGCCCCCGGTCTGGGGATGTAAAGTGGCTGCCCCCCCCCGGTCGAGAGGGCTCAGCGGATTTGGAGATAATGACACATTAAGATTCACATTAACCCTTTCAGCGCTGCGTCCCGTCTCCCTTTGTCCTCGTGTCAGAAGCCTTTGGGTAACAGGCAGAGCTGGACAAACAACCTGCGTGTTTTGGGGGGGGGCAAAGAGTACAGTGGTGACAGACCCCACCTGTTGGAAGCAGAGCGTTAACATCCATGAAACAGACGATCGGTGCTCCTCAGGAACACGACTCGTCTTTTCTTCTTCACTGAAACACACATTCACCAAGTGACCCCCCCCCCCAGGCTCTCTCTGTCAAACACAACCCCCCCCCAGGTGCCTCCCCTACTAGCTCACAGAGCTGAGACCGTGGGAGGGAGGCCAGATTGTTCAGTGTCTGCACCCCCCCCGCCCCCGGCTGATGGCTCCATCAGGTCGGAGCAACAGGGGGTCACCGCTGGATGAGGGTGTGTGTGTGTGTGTGTGTGTGTGTGTGTGTGTGTGTGTGTGTGTGTGATGCTGCGTATGAACACAGACAGTTAAACGACAGCGTGAGAAGTGATCGTCACTCGGGGGGGGGGGGTAACCTGAGCTGTTAGCGAGAACGACGACTCGTCACAAAACAAACTACAGCATCCAGCATCAAACACCCCCCCATCAGGACCAGGGGCCCCTAAATACACAGGTGTTTGCAGGTAGTCCACCAGAACTCAGGGGGTGTCAGGGGCCGGAGAGCAGGGGCCCCAAACCTGAGAAGTTAAGAAGTTCAGGCTCCAGGTTTCTGCTCAGGTGACTGGGATCAGGTGACTGGGATCAGGTGACGGGTCAGGTGACTGGGATCAGGTGACTGGGGTCAGGTGACTGGGGTCAGGTGACTGGGGTCAGGTGACGGGTCAGGTGACTGGGATCAGGTGACTGGGGTCAGGTGACTGGGGTCAGGTGACTGGGATCAGGTGACTGGGATCAGGTGACTGGGGTCAGGTGACTGGGGTCAGGTGACTGGGATCAGGTGACTGGGATCAGGTGACTGGGGTCAGGTGACTGGGATCAGGTGACGGGTCAGGTGACTGGGGTCAGGTGACTGGGGTCAGGTGACTGGGGTCAGGTGACTGGGATCAGGTGACTGGGGTCAGGTGACTGGGGTCAGGTGACTGGGGTCAGGTGACGGGTCAGGTGACTGGGATCAGGTGACGGGTCAGGTGACTGGGATCAGGTGACTGGGATCAGGTGACGGGTCAGGTGACTGGGATCAGGTGACTGGGGTCAGGTGACTGGGGTCAGGTGACGGGTCAGGTGACTGGGATCAGGTGACTGGGGTCAGGTGACTGGGGTCAGGTGACTGGGATCAGGTGACTGGGATCAGGTGACTGGGGTCAGGTGACTGGGATCAGGTGACTGGGGTCAGGTGACTGGGATCAGGTGACTGGGGTCAGGTGACTGGGATCAGGTGACTGGGGTCAGGTGACTGGGGTCAGGTGACTGGGGTCAGGTGACTGGGATCAGGTGACTGGGATCAGGTGACTGGGGTCAGGTGACTGGGATCAGGTGACGGGTCAGGTGACTGGGATCAGGTGACTGGGGTCAGGTGACTGGGATCAGGTGACTGGGGTCAGGTGACTGGGGTCAGGTGACTGGGATCAGGTGACTGGGATCAGGTGACTGGGGTCAGGTGACTGGGATCAGGTGACTGGGGTCAGGTGACTGGGATCAGGTGACTGGGGTCAGGTGACTGGGATCAGGTGACTGGGATCAGGTGACTGGGATCAGGTGACTGGGGTCAGGTGACTGGGATCAGGTGACTGGGGTCAGGTGACTGGGGTCAGGTGACTGGGATCAGGTGACGGGTCAGGTGACTGGGATCAGGTGACTGGGGTCAGGTGACTGGGATCAGGTGACTGGGGTCAGGTGACTGGGATCAGGTGACTGGGATCAGGTGACTGGGGTCAGGTGACTGGGATCAGGTGACTGGGGTCAGGTGACTGGGATCAGGTGACTGGGATCAGGTGACTGGGATCAGGTGACTGGGGTCAGGTGACTGGGATCAGGTGACTGGGGTCAGGTGACTGGGATCAGGTGACTGGGGTCAGGTGACTGGGGTCAGGTGACTGGGATCAGGTGACTGGGGTCAGGTGACTGGGATCAGGTGACGGGTCAGGTGACTGGGGTCAGGTGACTGGGATCAGGTGACTGGGGTCAGGTGACTGGGGTCAGGTGACTGGGATCAGGTGACTGGGATCAGGTGACTGGGGTCAGGTGACTGGGATCAGGTGACGGGTCAGGTGACTGGGATCAGGTGACTGGGGTCAGGTGACTGGGGTCAGGTGACTGGGGTCAGGTGACTGGGATCAGGTGACTGGGGTCAGGTGACTGGGGTCAGGTGACTGGGGTCAGGTGACTGGGGTCAGGTGACGGGTCAGGTGACTGGGATCAGGTGACTGGGATCAGGTGACGGGTCAGGTGACTGGGATCAGGTGACTGGGGTCAGGTGACTGGGGTCAGGTGACTGGGGTCAGGTGACGGGTCAGGTGACTGGGATCAGGTGACTGGGGTCAGGTGACTGGGGTCAGGTGACTGGGGTCAGGTGACTGGGATCAGGTGACTGGGGTCAGGTGACTGGGGTCAGGTGACTGGGGTCAGGTGACTGGGGTCAGGTGACGGGTCAGGTGACTGGGATCAGGTGACTGGGATCAGGTGACGGGTCAGGTGACTGGGATCAGGTGACTGGGGTCAGGTGACTGGGGTCAGGTGACTGGGGTCAGGTGACGGGTCAGGTGACTGGGATCAGGTGACTGGGGTCAGGTGACTGGGGTCAGGTGACTGGGATCAGGTGACTGGGATCAGGTGACTGGGGTCAGGTGACTGGGATCAGGTGACTGGGGTCAGGTGACTGGGGTCAGGTGACTGGGATCAGGTGACTGGGGTCAGGTGACTGGGATCAGGTGACTGGGGTCAGGTGACTGGGATCAGGTGACTGGGGTCAGGTGACTGGGGTCAGGTGACTGGGGTCAGGTGACTGGGGTCAGGTGACTGGGATCAGGTGACTGGGGTCAGGTGACTGGGATCAGGTGACTGGGATCAGGTGACTGGGGTCATGTGACTGGGGTCAGGTGACTGGGGTCAGGTGACTGGGATCAGGTGACTGGGGTCAGGTGACTGGGATCAGGTGACTGGGGTCAGGTGACTGGGATCAGGTGACTGGGGTCAGGTGACTGGGATCAGGTGACTGGGATCAGGTGACTGGGGTCAGGTGACTGGGATCAGGTGACTGGGGTCAGGTGACTGGGGTCAGGTGACTGGGATCAGGTGACTGGGGTCAGGTGACTGGGATCAGGTGACTGGGGTCAGGTGACTGGGATCAGGTGACTGGGGTCAGGTGACTGGGATCAGGTGACTGGGGTCAGGTGACTGGGATCAGGTGACTGGGGTCAGGTGACTGGGATCAGGTGAATGGGGTCAGGTGACTGGGATCAGGTGACTGGGGTCAGGTGACTGGGGTCAGGTGACTGGGACATTTGATGACATTTGGTGGTAAAAAACGATTCTGTTGGGTTTCCTTAAAAGTTAACTTGATTATCTGCTTTCATGTGTTTTAGTTACTTTAATAACTGAGGCATCAAATCACATTAATTAAGTAATTAAATCACTAATTTTAGTAAACAAGAATAAATGATGATGAGTTCATGAAAACTTTGTACTTTGTTAAATATTCACAATCAAAATGTTATCATTTGTCATGAAATTTATTACCCTGTAACTCAGGAGGTAGAACAGATAATTACCCCCAATCCGCTCCATGGGAGCTGGGGGCCCACTGCTTCTCAGGGACGGGTCATGGGAACAAGTTTCCCCATGGGGGGCAGTAAAGAGTGTTTTTAACAAGTCTATCAGAGTGTGGGAAAAGGTAAGACAGATAGAAGGGGGTTTAATGTCAGTGTGGGGGGGTTCAGAGACATGCAGACAGGAATCTCCATGGACTATGATGTTTGCAGATGACATTGTGATCTGCAGTGAGAGTAGGGAAGAGGTGGAGGAGAAGCTAGAGAGGTGGAGGTTTGTCCTGGAAAGGAGAGGAATGAAGGTTAGCCGCAGTAAGACAGAGTACATGTGTGTGAATGAGAGGGACCCAAGTGGAAGAGTGAGGTTACAGGGAGAAGAGATCAAGAAGGTGGAGGATTTGAAGTACTTGGGGTCAACAGTCCAGAGCAATGGAGAGTGGGGAAAAGAGGTGAAGAAGCGTGTCCAGGCAGGATGGAACGGGTGGAGGAAAGTGTCAGGTGTGATGTGTGATAGAAGAGTTTCAGCTAAAATGAAAGGAAAGGTGTCCAAAACTGTGGTGAGACCAGCGATGTTGTTTGGTCTAGAGACAGTGTCACTGAGGAAAAGACAGGAGGCAGAGCTGGAGGTAGCAGAGATGAAGATGCTGAGGTTCTCTCTGGGAGTGACCAGGAAGGATAGGATCAGGAATGAGTACATCAGAGGGACAGCACATGTTAGAGGTTTTGGAGATAAAGTCAGAGAGGCCAGACTGAGATGGTTTGGACATGTCCAGAGGAGAGATAGTGAATATATTGGTAGAAGGATGCTGAGTTTTGAACTACCAGGCAGGAGGCCTAGAGGAAGACCAAAGAGGAGGTTTATGGATGTAGTGAAAGAGGACATGAAGGTAGTTGGTGTGAGAGAAGAGGATGCAAAGGACAGGGTTAGATGGAGGACACTGATTCGCTGTGGCGACCCCTGAAGGGAAAAGCCCAAAGGAGAAGAAGAAGAAGAAGAAGGGGAGGGTTCATAAACATTTAAATTACTGTAAATAGTAAAACAGTTTGTCGCTCTACAGCAGAATTTGTTAATCACCTGTGGTTCCTGGAACGCAAACAAAAGATCGGACGAGAATAACTTCAAATGTAGACCTCAGATCATTATTAATGATCCATAATGATCCAGAGTGAATGCTAACAGAGTGAATGCTAACAGAGTGAATGCTAACAGAGTGAATGCTAACACTGAACCTGCTGATGTTCCCACCTTGTGGACCCCCCCCTGAATGTGGATGAGGTGTTTATGCTGCCTCATGGAGAACCTAGTCCTCTCCTCTCTCGCTCTGCCTGCAGATGAGTTGAAAGGGTAGGGAGGTCACAACCTTCCTGGGGGGGATGTTTTACGATGACATGGCCGGGAGGGTCTGATTTGTCTCCGCTGGAGCGTGCTACTGGCGTCGTCACCCCCCGCCCGAGAAGCAGAACCAGAGATAAACAGAGAGGGGCCAGCGAGAACGAGATGGGTCGGGTGGGGGGTTGATTGTTGGAGGTTGGGGGTGGGGGGTGGGGCTGTAAATCAGCTGGCGTGGCAGACTGATGGTCAGGGAGGTTCCAGAGAACTGGACCCACCTTGACCCCGCTTAGGGCGTCCAGCTGAGCCCTGGGGGGCGAGGAGGAGATAGCAGGAAGCCATCAGGCCCCAGATGTGACCACGCTGGATCACCTTTATCTCTGCATTGTAAACTCACACACACACACACACACACACACACACACACACACACTGAAACAACCGAGGAGCTAGCGGTCCAGGATCTCCTTCCATCATCATCTCCTTTATGCGATAGTTTTGTTCTTCTTCCTCTTTGGCGCTGCTCTTCCTCGTGTGTTAGTCATCATCGTCGTTCCTTCCAGCTCTCCCAGGTCTGCCCTGTTTCTCCGACCCTGTCTGTTTTTGGAGCTTTGCCTGTTCCACCTGGATCTCCTTTGGACGTCTCCCTGGTTTCCTCAGGTTGTCTGATGATCTTATTGACAGCAGCCGTCTCTGCTCAGCATCCTCTGAACTCCACTCTGGATTTGCATCGTGGTTCTGATTGAAGAGTGTCATATTTCAAACCTCCTTCAAATGCAGCAAATAATTCCACCCTGTCCAGTGTTCTCGTTTGTGTGTGTTCTTCTGTCTTTAACGCACATTTTTTGACAGGGACGCACGATTTTTAGACAACCTGGGACACAAGCTTTAAATACTTACATTAAAAAAAATCAATGCTACCTTTTTCTGCGATATAATATTGGGAAAAAATGGATTTCCATTGAACCAAAATACTCATAATTTATTCATTTCTCCACTTAAATTTCAGACCTGGAAATCACCATCATGTTTTGATCTCAGATATTACAGATATTACTGTGGACAGTACGGATAAAGACGCAGAAGAAGCCGAGCGAAAAGCAGCAAAAATCCAAACATCTGTACCGTAATGGACGTGATTGTTTCCATGAGTGAGGCACGGCTAAATGTCAGCACCCCAAGACAAAATAATGAGGGTGCAACTTACAAAAAAGTGTGTGGAGACAGCTCTTCCTGTCTTGGTGCAGTGTCCACAGGAAAATATATGAATTGAAGGCAGAGGAAACTATTGAGTTAAATGCAAAAGTGAAAAAAATGTCTTTGTTTCTTAAACTGCTTTTTTAAGAATGATCACAAGGCTGTAACATTTTGATAAAAATATTATGTAATTCTACTCTTTTTTTCCTTCTTACTTAAACAGTTATGACGTTGTTATTAATACAATCATTGAAATTAAAAGTTTATTTAGTTTTTATATTGAACTATTGGCTAAACTCAATCCTTGCGTACGCTTCGACCGTATATTGTGTTATTACTTTTGGGATGCATAAACGTCATGTTGGGATGGACACATTTTTGTTGAAGCGCATCCCAGGGATGCACTACTTTCTGGAGGTTACATGAACTCTATCCAAATATTCATCGAGCGCCGATGTGTTCAGATTTGTTTTTCCAAAACAGTGCAGGCAGCATAACGGACACCCATCAGTGGCAGAAGGGTAGACCAGACCATTTCATTACCCTGACTGTCATGGACCCCCTCCCAAAAAAAAATGATCCAGCCCCTGACTTGAGACACAGGTGGTGACACAGTTTTGAGTCAAACCTAGCAAAATCCTGATTGTTGCATGAAGGTTTGTGACATTACGTGTGTGTGTGTGTGTGTGTGTGTGTGTGTGTGTGTGTGTGTGTGTGTGTGTGTGTGTGTGTGTGTGTGTGTGTGTGTGTGAACTTTGGCAGAACATTCCATAGGATCGAATGAATGTAGCTATCGTAGGAGTTGACAGAAAAAAAACAACATCTTTTGAGAAAATAGACCTGTTAGGGGAATCAAGCTGTTTTCAGATTCAGCTCGTGGAAACATTTGTCACCCCGAGACGCTTCTTCTGGGGAGGGGAGAGTTTCACAGTTTCACAAGTTCCAGGGAACAACAAAGAGAGAACGGTGGCTTCATTTGCCTGAAGTTTGCGTCTTGCATTACACAACCCGAACACACTGTAGTAAATCATGTCATCCCTGAAGCTAGAAGGCAAACATGGAGGAATCGTCTTCATCAGGTCCATCTCTGATGCTAACACACCGACCAACGACCCCCAACAAACACTGTGACGGGCAGATTGAGGTGTTACTATTTAGAGGTACTCGTATCTCAAAAGGTACTACTATCTAGACTCTACATAGTAGTACCTCGAGATATGAGTACCTCTGAATTCTAGAGGTACTACTAGAATTACTACTACTAGAGGTATTTGTCTCGTGAGGTACTACTATCTAGAGGTATTTGTATCGTGAGGTACTACTACCTAGAGGTATTTGTATCGTGAGGTACTACTATCTAGAGGTATTTGTATCGTGAGGTACTACTACCTAGAGGTATTTGTATCGTGAGGTACTACTATCTAGAGGTATTTGTATCGTGAGGTACTACTATCTAGAGGTATTTGTATCGTGAGGTACTACTATCTAGAGGTATTTGTATCGTGAGGTACTACTATCTAGAGGTATTTGTATCGTGAGGTACTACTATCTAGAGGTATTTGTATCGTGAGGTACTACTATCTAGAGGTATTTGTATCGTGAGGTACTACTATCTAGAGGTATTTGTATCGTGAGGTACTACTATCTAGAGGTATTTGTATCGTGAGGTACTACTATCTAGAGGTATTTGTATCGTGAGGTACTACTATCTAGAGGTATTTGTATCGTGAGGTACTACTATCTAGAGGTATTTGTATCGTGAGGTACTACTATCTAGAGGTATTTGTATCGTGAGGTACTACTATCTAGAGGTATTTGTATCGTGAGGTACTACTATCTAGAGGTATTTGTATCGTGAGGTACTACTATCTAGAGGTATTTGTATCGTGAGGTACTACTATCTAGAGGTATTTGTATCGTGAGGTACTACTATCTAGAGGTATTTGTATCGTGAGGTACTACTATCTAGAGGTATTTGTATCGTGAGGTACTACTATCTAGAGGTATTTGTATCGTGAGGTACTACTATCTAGAGGTATTTGTATCGTGAGGTACTACTATCTAGAGGTATTTGTATCGTGAGGTACTACTATCTAGAGGTATTTGTATCGTGAGGTACTACTATCTAGAGGTATTTGTATCGTGAGGTACTACTATCTAGAGGTATTTGTATCGTGAGGTACTACTATCTAGAGGTATTTGTATCGTGAGGTACTACTATCTAGAGGTATTTGTATCGTGAGGTACTACTATCTAGAGGTATTTGTATCGTGAGGTACTACTATCTAGAGGTATTTGTATCGTGAGGTACTACTATCTAGAGGTATTTGTATCGTGAGGTACTACTATCTAGAGGTATTTGTATCGTGAGGTACTACTATCTAGAGGTATTTGTATCGTGAGGTACTACTATCTCGAGGTATTTGTATCGTGAGGTACTACTATCTAGAGGTATTTGTATCGTGAGGTACTACTATCTAGAGGTATTTGTATCGTGAGGTACTACTATCTAGAGGTATTTGTATCATGAGGTACTACTATCTAGAGGTATTTGTATCGTGAGGTACTACTATCTAGAGGTATTTGTATCGTGAGGTACTACTATCTAGAGGTATTTGTATCGTGAGGTACTACTATCTAGAGGTATTTGTATCGTGAGGTACTACTATCTAGAGGTATTTGTACCGTGAGGTACTACTATCTAGAGGTATTTGTATCGTGAGGTACTACTATCTAGAGGTATTTGTATCGTGAGGTACTACTATCTAGAAGTATTTGTATCGTGAGGTACTACTATCTAGAGGTATTTGTACCGTGAGGTACTACTATCTAGAGGTATTTGTATCGTGAGGTACTACTATCTAGAGGTATTTGTATCGTGAGGTACTACTATCTAGAGGTATTTGTATCGTGAGGTACTACTATCTAGAGGTATTTGTATCGTGAGGTACTACTATCTCGAGGTATTTGTATCGTGAGGTACTACTATCTAGAGGTATTTGTATCGTGAGGTACTACTATCTAGAGGTATTTGTATCGTGAGGTACTACTATCTAGAGGTATTTGTATCGTGAGGTACTACTATCTAGAGGTATTTGTATCGTGAGGTACTACTATCTAGAGGTATTTGTATCGTGAGGTACTACTATCTAGAGGTATTTGTATCGTGAGGTACTACTATCTCGAGGTATTTGTATCGTGAGGCACTACTATCTAGAGGTATTTGTATCGTGAGGTACTACTATCTAGAAGTATTTGTATCGTGAGGTACTACTATCTAGAGGTATTTGTACCGTGAGGTACTACTATCTAGAGGTATTTGTATCGTGAGGTACTACTATCTAGAGGTATTTGTATCGTGAGGTACTACTATCTAGAGGTATTTGTATCGTGAGGTACTACTATCTAGAGGTATTTGTATCGTGAGGTACTACTATCTAGAGGTATTTGTATCGTGAGGTACTACGCACAGGCAGACAGTTTCACTCATGTGAAGTGTTTATTTCTTGCCCCCCTACGGCTCTCAGTAAAGACACACAGTACGCTGCTCTGAGGTTCTGTGTTCATCTACTTTACCAATACGTCACAAACAAAATCGAGGTTCACAATGAAAGCTGCCCTTCAGGCTTAAGAAAAAGAGAACGCAATTAATTCTGATGGGCGGCTGGAGAATAAAAATATCAGGTTGGTTATCTTAAGTGTGCACCCTGCACTGAACAAGCAGACACATCTTACTGTCAGTTGGGTCATCGTCACATCTATCCAACATCTATCTTCTAGCTGAAGGCCTCACCTTTCTGACACCAACGACCTTCTGACATGCTAATTATCACGTGTCATTTGGTGACATGTTTGTTTACTGCGATCAACCGCCCAAAGATAGCAATTTGCCAACAATGCAAACTGAGGTTGGTCTCAACCCTCAGTTTGTGTCAAACATGCCTGTGGATGCAAAGACAAATATTAATATATCAATAATTTTAATGAGGTGTAGGAGTTGATCAGATATGTTTAGACCCTAAAAGGGAGAGTTACCTTGGTAGTAGAAATCAGAAGGACTATATTCCTGACATCACCTCCATAATTCCAGACTCCAATACTTTCCAAAGCTCTTCAGATGAATTCAGATTAGCTTGGCCTTCTGCTGTAAATATTCAGTGTTTCAGGTACAGGTAGATGACTGGAAAGGCTCACCCCCTGCTTTCTGTACCACTGCGAACCACCATGAATCAAACAAGCAGCCAATTCACCGGGGAGTCATCATTGGGAATATATAGCAGCTCCTGAGTTACTTTGTATTGTAATACATGCATTGTGCTGCAGAAGAATAACCCAGGCTGTATTCAGGCAGAATGAACAAAAAGGGAGGCAGAAGAAAGAGTCTGGTGCAGATTCTGGGGAAAGTGGCGTAATTAGAAAGAGATGGGATCGGGGGAGGTTCGGCTGCTCGAGATGTGAAATCAAATTTCTATATAATGTCATTTAAATCCTGTGATCCAGAAATTGTATTTGAACTTAGATTATTGGAATCATCAGCCCGTGGATGCTTAAAATCCTTTCGCAATGTGTGTGTGTGTGTGTGTGTGTGTGTGTGTGTGTCTATGTGTGTGTGTGTGTGTCTATGTGTGTGTGTAAATGTGTGTTTTGGGAGGAGGAAGAGCTTTAGCGTTCCTCAAATTCAAAAGTTGCAAGCTTTTTTGGGATTATTATAGTGGTGTAAAGAAAAGATGAAATCCATTTAAAGTTGAATAAAAAGTGAAATAAAGGGAGGTTTTGAAGGAAAAGAAAACAAAATGAATCTTCAGACCAAATGAACAGGAACTCTTTAAGGCAGACTGCTTACATCTTTTCCTCGCAATCAGTTTAGAAGCGACAAAGACGTGAAAAAGTATTTTGTGTTTTGCTTGGATACTAATATACGTTCCCGGTGTGTAACCTCAAAAAACAAAATCACAAGTTTCATATCTTAGAACTTGTGTGGATGATTCAGAACGAAATAAATCCATTTCCTCTTTCCACTGACCACGTCCTGCCATTCAGGTACAATATATGCGTTCAGCATGTTTGCTCGGGATATAAAATACTGTTTATTTTAGGTTCGGTAGCCCTTTAGGGAGACGGGTGATAGAATTTATGTTGAAGGAACGATCTCCATCATTCACCTGGATGATGGAGTGAGATGCAACACAACTTTATTAATCCCCTCTGTGCGACTGCAAACCATGGTTGAGAATAATACATTAATGATTAAATACCAAGGCAGCTGTCGTGTCACTCAACGTATAAGTTACGAGGTTTGATGTCTTTTAGAAGAAGTATAGAAATATACAATATACCAAATGAAGCAGGGGTAGTGCTTTTTGGTGACCTCACTGACCGGTCGGGTGAAACGAGTACAGAAGATCCAGTGTCACCACAACCCTCTGCACAAAATACCAACATATGAATTGCTTTTTGTCGCTGTGATAAACTGGTGACTCATCCAGGGTGTACCCAACTTCTGCCCATTGCCAGCTGGGATAGGTTTGATCGTAAACCCGTGACCTAGATCGGGATAAGCAGCTGAACACGAGACAATTACTGATTGTCTCACCCTCAAGGAAGTGATTGAATGAATGATTGCTTATTGATCACTGTGTGTCATCAATCATTCCGTCACTCTGATGACACTGTCCCAACGGGAGACTGGTTTTGATTTCTGCTCTGGTCTTTTGTTCTGTCACAATAAGAGTGTCATAAAGATAGGGCTGATTGACTCGCTTCTTCCTGTGTCTTTCACAATAAAGCATTAATTACGTCAAGTGTTGAAAGGTGTCTTGAGGGTTTAAGGTGTGGGATGTCGGTAAAATGGGATCAAAATAGTATTAGAATCATCTGTCAGTATGATGTAGCTCAATTCAACATTGGAACACCAGTGGTCAGGCTTTAAGGGATGCTAGTGGACAGCTAATGATCACACCCATTACAACATTACATGGATAAAGTCAGGGTGAATCATATTTATGGATTTATTTTAAAAAGTCTCCAACTAGACAGTGCAGTTCAAGGCTGAATTATCTTCTGAAAGGAATACGATAGCGCCAGAGCTCTCATTGACACATCGGATCCCATCTGTGCTAAAGAGATTAAGTTCTGGACCTTCAGCCTGGCCCAGGGGCGGCGCAGCAAAGTAGGAGCATCCCTGCAGGCATCTGATTAATGCAGTTGTTGTTTTAGTAGCCCTGTTCCTACTTTGATTAACTAGTGACCGCACTAGCGCCTGTCCTCGTTGCCATGGTTGCGTTGATGTCAGAGTGAGGTGTTGTCCGGTGCATTGCTATCTTAATGAAGCAGAAGGTGACCGCGCCATTGACCAAAGGAGACAAACTGTCATCGGATGTGACTCCCAGAACAGGAGCTACAGCGATTCATGAACTGGTTCTGACGTGATTA
Organism: Antennarius maculatus; assembly: GCA_013358685.1. Taxonomy (NCBI): domain Eukaryota; kingdom Metazoa; phylum Chordata; class Actinopteri; order Lophiiformes; family Antennariidae; genus Antennarius; species Antennarius maculatus. Next base: position 1,045,703 of record CM023613.1, read on the forward strand.
ACTACATGTGTACATTTTCATTACTTCAGTATTTTTAGAATTTTGCCTCTGATTTAGAGACTTTGAACTCGTATCACTCTTGTCATCATACTGGTGCCTTTAGGATTTCAATTTCAAACCGAGAGTGTGTGTGTGTGTGTTTGTGTCCTTGTATCCAATGTGCAGACAAATGCATGGTGATTAAAATAGCGAAATGAAAATGCTGTGCGTTGTGCATAAATGGCAGAGAAGGCTGATATTTTTTGCACCTGGGGATTGCTGCAAGTAACGTAGTTAATCTTTTCTGAATCATTGAAGTGTTATAACTGCACCCACCTGCATCATCTTTTATCCAGAATACTTTTAATATTAACAGAGACCTTTCATAAACACATCGTTGGATGGGCAGCAGCCACCCGACTCCTCTTCCTCAGTTAAATACCTCTTCTTCTGTGCTGCCTAATGGAGTTGCTGATGGGACAGTGATTTGGGAGATGGTGGAGGATGTGGGCACTGCTACATGAGTGGTGCTGCTTAATGAGCAGGCGTGCGGCAGATGTCTTACAGAGACCGTCTATAGTCTTCCATGTCATGTAAGAGAGTATCCAGGGGGGTGAGCTGCAGCTCGCAGCTCAGTCCCAGCGCACTGGGCTGACAATGAAACAGAGGAAGCTCTTGGTGGAGCCTACAGGTGTGCTGCATTGTCTTTCCAGTGTGACAGCCCTGAAAGGAGAACATGCTACTCACTGCGGCGAGCCTGATTGCGGCGGTGTTATCGACCAGCTCCCTGGTGTAATTCCCAGATACAGCGCAGGAAGACAAACGCAGGTAAAAACACTCTGAATCTTTTATCTTCACCATGCAGCCGATGGCAGGGGAAGAGTTCTCCTCTCCCTCAAGCCAAAACACTGAACGCTGGCAGGGATGTAGTTGCTCTACACTTCTTCACTTATCCAAACACATGCCTAAAACCGTCAGTTGTCAGCTGCTGTCGACTCTTTGAAAGGACCATGAATGCAATTCTGAAACCATCTTCAAAGAAGAAGGTGCAATTCAAGATAAAGACCAGAACAAATCGAGATCGCAACAGACGTAAATGCTACAGATTAATGACATGTAGGTGCACCGATGTGTCTCGTAATCTTCACATCACCACTCTGTGCCTTTAAACCTGTGCTAATATGCATAAAAGATAAATTTACTATATATACTGGCAAGAAGAAGTGCAATCCAAATTTTTTAATGAATACATTTTACTGGCATTTTGGCGCTTGAACTTCAATGACTGGAAAACATTCGGCAAATGTACACTTTGATCTAGAGAATGCTCTGACCTTACAAATAAGTCAAAATGTGTTAAGAGGGTGCGATTTGTTAAAAAAAAAAATGGAGGGTAGATGTATTTTTTTAATCATGAAAAAAGAAGCAATCAACAGGTCTAATTCTTTTGTAGATTAATGGTAGGCCTCGTGAGCCTAAATCAAGAAAAGTTGAACATTTATATTTGATACAAACTTAAAAAGACATGAAATAGTTTTATATGCAATTTGACCAGCGTCCGAAACAGGGTACACCCTGGACGCATCGCCAGTGCATCGTGAGGCCCATTATGGGTCAATGCAGTACAATACAAAACAACTTTATTGCCCCCCTCTAGCGGCAGTTTAGTTGTGAGCTGATGCCACGGTTCCGCTGGGACACACCCCGTCAGTCACGCTGTAAAACAAACTAATATCCTGTTAAATTAAAGGCGGCTGGACTCAGTCATCCTCACGAGTTCAGCAGTGCAGTAGGACAGCTCAGTTCTACATGCCTGCTGACAAATACCCACTGTCATATCTGCCAATAACACAGCTGACCTGATGTTGGCTGTTATGTAATGTGTATCCTGTTCTATCAGTTGAGCTTATTGACCTGCACACAGTAGCGCCACAGATACGACACGGATAAGGGCGTTTGTTTAATGTCTGTCCAGAAACGAAGCTGCAGACTGATGCTGTTGATGTAGATGAGTCTCATCTCCACTGATGAGAGGACACCTATCAAACTGTGAGCTGGTACAGTGTCGCCATTGGTTGTTTGTCTCTCTGTGTGGTCCAATGATGAACTAGCAACATGTTCAGGGTGAACCACACCTCTCTGGAGGCAGCTGATCGATCTTTGAAGCAATACTCAGAGCCAAAAACAAGACCTTAATCTAATTGTTTGCTGATGAACCTTTTATCTATAGAGCTTATTAGTCAGACCTTCAGTCGCCAGGAACACAAATGAGGAATGTTGGAGCTGAACAAACATTAAACATAGTGTATAACATCTAAACACCAGGGCCAGTGTCTACACCGCTGCACCCCAACTAGTTAACTATTAAGGTAAGATACAAGGAGTGTTCACTTAAGAACAAGTGTGAAGAAGTCTGAGGAGACTAGCATGCAGAGTTTCTCGACCTTCTTTCATTGTCTTAGTGAGTTGGGAATTTTCATGTACATGTGTGTCCATTCTTAGTTAAACACTCCTCTCTCTTGTGCCATGTGCAGATGTGTGTGTGCACATCGCTGAGTGAAGTGCACACATCTGTTTGGATGAACAGAGAAAAGAAGGAGAAATCGCTGCAGATGACGTCAAATAGGAAAGACCAAAAGACCACAGGAAGTGACATCAGAGCAAACTGTTCACTGAGTCTGACATCTGCTGAGTCTTGTTAACATGACACGTGAAATCGGAATCTATGGGATGTTAGTGTTATGCTGCTCGATGGGGGTTGTGGCAGAAAGGGGAACTGCAGTAGTCGGACATGGCGGTGAGCGAGTGTTCGTATCTACGAATGTTCATAAGTCAGATGTTTGTGTCTTGAGGACTATCTGTATATTTGATATGTAGGATGTAGTGTCATGGACATGCATTAGGGAGTTTGAGACATTCTGCTAACAGATAGCGTGAAAACATTTTGTCCTACGCCTCGATGAAGACCCGCTTCAGATCCTCCCCTCTTACCTTTTCTCTCACCTTTCACTTTCAGTCTCTCTTGTCCCGTTTTTTCTCCTTTCCCGTCTTTCATTCCCGTCTCATTCGATCTCTCCACTCACACCACCTCCATCTCATCATTGTGCCTCACACTCGAGCCCTCTGCAAAAAAGAAAATGGGAAAAACGACAAATCCTACTGCCTCTTATGGCATCCGTGTTTACCAACCCATAATGCCGTTCTGAGATTTGTTCAGCTCCCAAGATCGCTCCTTGTGTTCATGTATCCCTCCACCACCACCACCCCTGCTCCA
>CM023613.1:1058955-1068955 GCA_013358685.1 Antennarius maculatus
TTCTGAATAAATGATAAAATAAAGCCTTTTTTAAGGCTCTAAAACATAGAGGAGCTATTATTATTTTTAAGTTGAGTAAAATGATGTAAACTTGATTTTTATTTTTCCTTGTGTTGTTTTTGAATACCAACGCATAGTCCAGATTGAAGTAAGCCGAGGTGTACCTGCATGTCAAAATGTGATAATGACAGGAACGTGGGATAAATTTACATTTTAAACGTTTCTAGCAGGGAGGTCGTAGAAGAGGACAAGGTAACAACTGAATGTCTGCTTTCTGTCTGTGACAGGTTTGTTTCTGTGATAAGTCTCGAAGCTATTTATTTAGAAATGAAGGTTGACGGAGCTGCACAGGGTCACGTGTGCCAATCAAAAAGCATGTCTTTACTTCTGGCCCAATCGCTGGTTGGTTTCATCTGTTATGGAGTTGAGAAGTTACTCCCACTTCCTGTGAGTAGATAATCTGAAGTTTGAGCTACTAAAGTGTCAAACAGTGAGTCCTGACTTCAAATCATTTGTGTTTCAGCATAAATATAATAAAAGAAAACCCACAACAACAGCGTAATGGAGTTTCTTTAGAAAGACAGTCTGTTCTGACCAGAGACTGTCGTGAGGAGGAGACTGGTCGTCAGGTAACTGGGAAGGGCGATCTCTCTATTTTACCCCAGTATGTCCATATGTACCCTTTTTGGGGTAACAGCTATCAGACTGAATTAGCGACATTCCCGACACACTCCCAACATAATGATATCCGTGTCGGGGGTGTCGCTATTCGCTGTGTCATCTCTACGTCTTTCTGCAAGGTGTTTATTCTGTCAGTGACTTGAGTGTTTGCCCAGCTGGCACAGACTCGGCTCTGGCAGCATCCATTCACCACCTTCCCTGGGGGGGTGGAGGGATCCAGGGCCTCACAGAGACAGGGACTTGAAGGGGGGGGGGGGTAAATCAAGGGAGGAAGACACACATCCTCCCCACTCGGCACCCCCTTTCCATCCTTCTCGACAGCCTCCACCGGAGACCTTGTGCGCCTTCTGCTGAGGCAATGGCAATGGAAGCATAAGCAAACACTGATGCCAGTCAAAAATCTGCCACCACCACCACCATCAAGACCCCCCAGCCTACCCCAGCCAAAGTGGGGCAGCTTAGCCCCCACATAATCCCTATTGACTGCCTCTCACTTTGTCTGCCAATTCTCTGCATTGGATTTGTCTCACTCGATGATGCGCTCCACTCCACTTCTCCCACATTAATCCATACAGTTATTACTTTTCAATACCAACACTAATTATTACCCCCCTCCCTACAAGACCCTCCCATCCAACCCCACCCCAACGTACAATTTTGGACATAAAACAACTGCAAAATAAGAACAAATGGGTTAAGAGCCTTTGACTAGAGGCCAAGGATGACAGCTATTGGAGCTAATTCCATCCTTTAGCTGCTGACAAATCAACTGGCGGCTGCAAAGCAAGTGTGAAACGCAATGTGGGCGCGGCAGCATGGCGGCATGAAGGGGGCATCCGCTGTTTACCCCCATCAGAGCCAGCTTTGACAGAGGAAGAGCAGGTGTGTCATACAGGCTTTGTCTGCTTCCCCCTCCTTCATCATTCCTATCGCAAGGGTTGTTGCATTCCACTGAAATTCACCTGTTTGTCCAGCAGAACACACGTCAGTCTGTGTGTGTCTGATTTCTGTCAGTTAATGAAAATGAGAAACTATTTATCTTCCCTTATCTTTTCTTTTATTTTAAAAATGTAAATGGTGAAGACCAACATGGTAGCCCGGTGGGTAGAGCTGAATGTTCTCTCCATGTCTCCACGGGTTCTCTCTGGGCTCTCCATTTTCCTCCCACCTCCAGAAAATTGCAGCTGTTCAAGACAAAATTACCCGTGGATGTATTATAATATATTATAATATAGTATTGTATATTATAGTATAATATATTATAGAATAGTGTCGCTTATTATAGTATAATGTATTATAGTGTAGTATTGTATATTATAGTATAGTGTAGTATAGTATAGTCTAGTATAGTATAGTAAAATCACCAAGGTGATGGTTTGATCTTTTGTTACTTCAAATCTGGATGCTTCAACATCATCATTAGACCACGGATGCAGCAGAGCCAATCAACACGCTGCTTCCTGTCGTTTCGTTCAGGTGAGGTGGGAGGGGCTTCGTGGAGGTGTGTGTTTGTGAGTGTCCGTGTGTGTGAATGCACCTCCACTGTTAAAGCTGGTGATTACACTGTAAGCGTCCTCAGGGCTCCACGGGGCCCCGACCACGTTTACCTGTTTCCTGGTGCCCCGGCCCCCCAGGACAGGATGTCCATCTGTCACTGATCCCAGATCAGACCTGTTAAGAGGCTTTGCACCGGGTCCAGTAGCAGCCGCTCGGGCTAGCAAGGTGCCAACGGCCGTGTGTGTGTGTGTGTGTGTGTTTGTGTGTGTGTGTGTGTGTGTGGCTACTATTCCAGTCAGTAGATTCTGACATTCATGACTCTACATAGACTTAAAATACTTCCTGGGATATTTGCTTTATTTATACGTCAGCATTGGCTGTGAATGTAGAGATGGTACACAGTGGTTGTAATTGTAATGAAATCCAACAAATCCTAAAATCTTTATGTTGTAATGTCATCATAATAGGAGAAAAAAATCCAACAATAAAAACTAATAAGGTACAGGTACACCTCACCCTACGCCGTTAACCGGCTCCAGGAAATATGGCGTAAATCAAAAAACTATTAATTATTAACCACCTATTATTATTGTCTCCAGGCTAGACTGAAGATAACCTCTCTCAGTTCTGTACTGGACTTTATTTATGAATGCATTTTCAATAATATTTGATTAATAGGGATCTATTTTAAGCTGATAAGCAAATACATTTTATTTTTTAATATAGTATAGAAAAAATATCTAAATTTATGTATACAGTTTTGGTGACATTTACCATACATAGCAGACACTTTATTTATGAATGAATGATAAAATAAGAGCCTTTTTTAAGGTTATAATACAGGAATTGTTTTTATGTCAAGCAAAATTATGTAAACTTTAATTTGATTTTTTTTGTATTGTGATGTATAATCTAGATCAACGTAACTAGCACTTCAACTGGACAACAGGGTGGGGTTGCAACGTTATTCTTTCCAATTTTTTGAACAGAAGCAAAATTACAGTAATTTTTGAAGGTAAAATGTAGTCCTGCAAACGTTTAACCCTGAACTCATTCTGCTTCGATGGCTTTAGGTTTGCGCCCCTCACAGTTGATGCCCAACGGCAACCTGTCTTCCTCCTGTGGTTTGAGAACCAAACGCCTGTGGATGGGGGGGGGTTCCCATCAGAAAACCTGCTGAACCTCATGAACTGGACAAAATCAAGCGTTGCTGTACTACATTCAGGTGTTGATATCTGAGGATATTATGTAGAAACGTGACGACCGTCTCTCCGTTCTGAAAGCTGCAGAAAGCTGTTTTTATCCCCTGAGGTGTGAGGAGGTTCACCAACACACCTGTCTGTCACGTACTGTCTGAAACAGCCTCTTGAAACAGCTTCTGTCTGAAGCAGACGTCTGTAGAGCCTCACAAGAGCACAGAAAATAAAGTGAGAAATGTTCCCTGTCTGAGACACAAAAGACAGCTGACCCCCCCATCAGCAAACATATTGATCTGTTTCTGTCGACGCAGCTGCATGAATAGTCTGTTGGTCCGGCAGAAGGCGTCGGCCGGTCAGTCCTTCTGATGCTGGGTGGGGGTCAATTACACAGGAATCCAGGAGGTACTTCTCAGGCTTCTATTTCAACTCCATCCGTGTTCCATTCATCTTCAGGTCCAAGGCTGGTTCATAGTGTTGGTGATCCACGAGGAACTAAAGTTAATTAAAGTTCAAGTTGGGCTACAAAGCAGCTCCGTGTTAGTTCACCTACATTCATTCAGTCATTAGCATCGTAGTTTGGCGTTGGCATCACCAGCTCATCCCTGCACCTTTAGGTTGGTGGGAGGAAGTTGGAGAACCCAGAAAGAACCTCAGGGGAAATCGAACCAGTGACCACCTTTTCTCATCTGCTGGTTCATCTGTAATATATAAACTAGAACCAAGGCAGTCACAGACTGCAACATCCAGCGATTTACCCTAACCTACTTCCAGGGGAGGTCAGGGCACCCTGAAAGTAGTACCTGACAACTGCATAGCTATGACCTTTCAGGGTAGGTCATAGCTAGTGCATAGGTAGATTAAAGCACTAGCTTTGATCTATGGTCCTACTCACACTGGCCTTCTCCCTCGTCTTTCTCTTATCCACTTCCTGAGTGTACAAAAGTTTGCTGCCTGAGTCATGTGCTTTTTGTTTCATCTTTCTATCTGAACGGTTGTGAAGATATTTGGTGGATGAACACATGAACACTGACAATGACAATACATCACCGCTGTGAAGTGGGATGTAAAAAGTCTTCAGCAGAGTTTTAGAACAGTTTGTGTGGGAGGGGAGGGAACCCAGAGTAGATCTGGGAATGGATGCTGATAGAAAGGTGTTGGTTCTACTGAACTACTGAAATAGAAATGTTGAATAGAAATGACACATAGACAGGTTTGATGTTTATGGCATTTTCAACATTGATGGAAGTCATAATAAATTCAACACACACACAGACACACACACACACACACACACACACACACACACACACACACACACACACACACACATGCGTGTGACCAGTAGGCTGGTCAAACAGGTCCAGCCTGGCCTCCATCAGATAGCAGCTCACTTTTAATGGCCAGAGAGAGACAGCAAACAAGCTGCCTTTGTCTTATCACCAGCCGCTAGGCACCAGACAACCACCTCCCACACACACACACACACACACACACACACACACACACACACACACACACACACACACACACACACACACACACACACACACACACACACACACAGATGGACTTGACCCTCTCTGTCCCCAGAACAAAAATGGCTGTCCTTGTGCTGGACAGTAGAACAGAAGGCAGATGTTGAATATTTCAGACGTTTGGGTCGTATCGGTCTTATATCTACATAAGGAACTTTTCGTTGGATTCCAGTTCATCTTTTGAGCCCTTTGTCATTTCTTGCAAACACCAAAACAATTTCAGCCAATGAAAGAACCAGCAGCTGTGTTCTGTTCATGAAAAAGATGTTTGAGACACGACCAGAAGACCTTCGCCTGTGGGGGAGTTTCCACTGAAGTCCAGACGTGCTCCACTCATTTGGATAAGGTAAAATATTAGACATGATGTTAGCTCTGACGTACCTGCTACTGGAAGCTATAGTGTTTTATAAAATAATAACCGCTGGTCCATCATTCACTATTTTCCCACTATTGCCTCGAGCCAAGACCTGGTTCCCATTCCTCTCCTAGTCAGTAGGAAATGGGACGCCCCCGTCACGTCGTAGATTGGTTCTGTTCTGGTTCAGACGATCATCTCAGACATTTCTACAACAGTCATGTCAGTCTGTAGGTCAATCTATAGGTCAGTCTGTAGGGCAGTCTGTAGGTCAGTCTGTTGGTCAGTCTCTAGGTCAGTCTGTATATCAGTCTCTAGGTCAGTCTGTAGGGCAGTCTGTAGGGCAGTCTGTAGGTCAGTCTGTTGGTCAGTCTGTTGGTCAGTCTCTAGGTCAGTCTGTATATCAGTCTCTAGGTCAGTCTCTAGGTCAGTCTGTAGGTCAGTCTGTAGGTCAGTCTGTAGGGCAGTCTGTAGGTCAGTCTGTTGGTCAGTCTCTAGGTCAGTCTGTATATCAGTCTCTAGGTCAGTCTGTAGGGCAGTCTGTAGGTCAGTCTCTAGGTCAGTCTGTATATCAGTCTCTAGGTCAGTCTGTAGGGCAGTCTGTAGGGCAGTCTGTAGGTCAGTCTGTTGGTCAGTCTCTAGGTCAGTCTGTATATCAGTCTCTAGGTCAGTCTCTAGGTCAGTCTGTAGGTCAGTCTCTAGGTCAGTCTGTAGGTCAGTCTCTAGGTCAGTCTGTATATCAGTCTCTAGGTCAGTCTGTAGATCAGTCTTTAGGTCAGTCTCTAGAGCAGTCTGTAGGTCAGTCTGTAGGACAGTCTGTAGGTCAGTCTGGTGGTCAGTCTGTTGGTCAGTCTCTAGATCAGTCTGTAGGTCAGTCTGTTGGTCAGTCTGTATATCAGTGCCTAGGTCAGTCTCTAGAGCAGTCTGTAGGTCAGTCTGTTGGTCAGTCTGTATATCAGTGCCTAGGTCAGTCTGTAGAGCAGTCTGTAGGTCAGTCTGTTGGTCAGTCTGTATATCAGTGCCTAGGTCAGTCTGTAGAGCAGTCTGTAGGTCAGTCTGTAGGTCAGTCTGTTGGTCAGTCTGTATATCAGTGCCTAGGTCAGTCTGTAGGTCAGTCTAAGGGCGGTCTGTAGGCTGAAGGGGGTGGAGCTGAGGTTGACCCTAAATGTTTCCTTCTCCATTCAGCTGGTTTGGATCGTGGGACGTGTTTGTTTCTGTGTTTCCTGAAGCCAATGAGCCAATGAGAAGAGACCGATGCTCTGGAAACAAAGCCTGGTGTCAGACGGCTTCACACCGGGACAGAACATCCGCCTGGACTATTCAGCTCGGTGTTCTGGTTCCGTTTGTCGGGTCAGGCTGTTCCTACTGTTGTTCCGTGGGTGTCATCGGTTCTTTGACCAGGATATCAAATCGTTCATTACTTATCTGTCCTAACTGGTACATTTACATTTACTTCAGCGCTCTCTGCTGACTGAGAAGTCAAACACTTCTGCTCTGGAGTCAGAGTGGATGTGTGTGTGTGTGTGTGGGGGGGGGGGGGGGGGGGGGGGACGACGACTGAAACAATAACTGTTGGTTTTTTTTGGTTTCACATGTGAACAGAAAAGCCCTGTGACACACGAGAGACCGACTCCTTCACCGCCTCTTAATTCTAGATCCCTTTGAGCAACTGCTCACAGCCTCACTTAAAATACCAGGTTACCCCCAGTGTGTGTGTGTGTGTGTGTGTGTGTGTGTGTGTGTGTGTGTGTGTGTGTGTGTTGTTATGATGGATACAACCAACCTTTCCTCAGCATCGATAATGGCAGTGTGTGTACATCTGTGTGGTGGTGGTGTGTGCACAGATGTATGGAGTGGTGAGCTGTGTGTGTGTGTGTGTGTGTGTGTGTGTGTGTGTGTGTGTGTGTGTGTGTGTGTGTGTGTGTGTGTGTGTGTGTGTGTGTGTGCTGGGGAGTCAAGGTGCAGTGGAGCAGATAGCTCAGCTCTATGCATACTAAAACCACCATCGCCACCGGCAGCAGAGATAGAGCTGGGGGGTGGAGGTGATTGTGTATGGTTGGTGTTGGTGGGGAGAGGGATGTGGGGGTGGGGGGTGACATAGCACCCCAGGGAGCCCCGTGCTTATCGCACCTCTCAGTTTATCTGATTAGACATGACCAGGAAAACAGAGGTAGAGCGAGGCAGAGACGCACAGGAGAGAGAGTGGGGGGGTGGGGGGGCATGCAGAGCATCAGGATCGGTGGTGATGGTCAAACTGGGTCAAATTTCTCTCCCATTTAACCACCGTCACCATATATGGGATACGTGTGGTGATAGCGGGTCGACTGGTTCTGATTGGTATAATCCCCCCCCCATGTCACCGGATCGGCCCACGTCAGTTCGGATTGGACAAGAACTGGGTAAGGACCCAGTTGGTTGTCCTCTGTCACCCCATCAATGAGTGGAGAAAAATGAACCAGAACATTTATCCAGATGGGCTAAAAACAGAATCAACTGGACCTGATGAAGATCAGCTGAAGATGTTCTACCTCAGATCCGAGAGACTGAGATCTGGACCTACAGAGGCTGGAGGATCTGGACCTACAGAGGCTGGAGGATCTGGACCTACAGAGGCTGAGATCTGGACCTACAGAGGCTGGAGGATCTGGACCTACAGAGGCTGGAGGATCTGGACCTACAGAGGCTGGAGGATCTGGACCCACAGAGGCTGGAGGATCTGGACCTACAGAGGCTGAGATCTGGACCTACAGAGGCTGGAGGATCTGGACCTACAGAGGCTGAGATCTGGACCTACAGAGGCTGGAGGATCTGGACCTACAGAGGCTGGAGGATCTGGACCTACAGAGGCTGGAGGATCTGGACCCACAGAGGCTGGAGGATCTGGACCTTCAGAGACTGAGATCTGGACCTACAGAGGCTGGAGGATCTGGACCTACAGAGGCTGAGATCTGGACCTACAGAGGCTGGAGGATTTGGACCTACAGAGGCTGGAGGATCTGGACCTACAGAGGCTGGAGGATCTGGACCTACAGAGGCTGGAGGATCTGGACCTACAGAGGCTGGAGAATCTGGACCTACAGAGGCTGGAGGATGTGGACCTACAGAGGCTGGAGAATCTGGACCTACAGAGGCTGAGATCTGGACCTACAGAGGCTGAGATCTGGACCTACAGAGGCTGGAGGATCTGGACCTACAGAGGCTGAGATCTGGACCTACAGAGGCTGGAGGATCTGGACCTACAGAGGCTGGAGGATCTGGACCTACAGAGGCTGGAGGATCTGGACCTACAGAGGCTGGAGAATCTGGACCTACAGAGGCTGGAGGATCTGGACCTACAGAGGCTGGAGGATCTGGACCTACAGAGGCTGGAGAATCTGGACCTACAGAGGCTGGAGGATCTGGACCTACAGAGGCTGGAGGATCTGAACCTACAGAGGCTGGAGGATCTGAACCTACAGAGGCTGAAGATCTGAACCTACAGAGAGGTCAACCTCAGCCAATCAGCTGTGAGGCTGCAGCCGTGGCCACTCCTGCAAAGTGAGCAGCCTACTTGGTGTTTGAGGCACGTCTGTCGTATTCATGGGAACAAACGTGTGAGGGATCCTTTACCCGACACGTTCATTTGTAACGAGAGACTTAATAAATCAGGAGAGTAAATATTATATTCAGCAGGAACGTGAAGCAGAACAGACAGAAATACTCAACAAAAAGCCCCTCGCTGAAGCAAATCATCACACGTGAACTTTGCAGTAAACTCCCAGCCCTGCGGAGCCTCATCTGATCTGACTGAGGCCCCCCCTCCCTCAAACACCAGGTCCTGCTGACATTTCACATGCTATGAAGCATCTTTCACATGCTATGAAGCATCTTTCACATGCTATGAAGCATCTTTCACATGCTATGAAGCATCTTTCACATGCTATAAAGCATCTTTCACATGCTATGAAGCATCTTTCACATGCTATGAAGCATCTTTCACATGCTATAAAGCATCTTTCACATGCTATGAAGCATCTTTCACATGCTATAAAGCATCTTTCACATGCTATGAAGCATCTTTCACATGCTATGAAGCATCTTTCACATGCTATAAAGCATCTTTCACATGCTATGAAGCATCTTTCACATGCTATGAAGCATCTTTCACATGCTATGAAGCATCTTTCACATGCTATAAAGCATCTTTCACATGCTATGAAGCATCTTTCACATGCTATGAAGCATCTTTCACATGCTATGAAGCATCTTTCACATGCTATAAAGCATCACGGAGACACGGCGACAAGCTGTCAAAGTCAATGACAAAATTCATCCAGATCTCTTTGGAATATAATTATTGCTGGGTACACTGTGAACATTTGGAAATAATCCAAATCCAATTAACAAAGGAGGTAGGCCCATGAACCCCCCCCCCCCCCAATGGAAACCAATGTTTGGAATGCAAATACGAATGGGCTTAGAGGAGAACATGATGGAACAAAGGCTTCAGCAAGATGACTAAAAAGAGAAAGAAAAATCAAGCAAATATCTATAAGTAGACGCAGACTGGGGTGCGTACACACGTGTGTGTGTGTGTGTGTGTGTGTGTGTGTGTGTGTGTGTGTGTGTGTGTGTGTGTGTGTGTGTGTGTGTGTTCTGCCGTTGGTTTGTGATTGAATAGAAAGAAGATCCAAATACAGAGCAGGACGCTCTCACATCTCCCCGGTATCCCCATCTGTGTTCAGTCTGGGCTC
>CM023613.1:1071455-1086455 GCA_013358685.1 Antennarius maculatus
GTTTCTCTGTTCTAACATAAATCCTTTTCATTTGTCAGGTTATTAAACCCACAGAACTCCATCAATCAAGGATCAAACTATCAATCAATAAAGAAAAATAACATCAGACACAAGTTAGGACGTTAACTTTGTTCACAACTTTTTTGTAAATGTTAAAATAGGCTTGATTACTGCATTGTGGGAAATGTAGTTTTGTTCAAAATACACTTTTGACTTATTTATTTTTTTAGACACTCTGACCTTTTATACTCTTGCGGGCCACATAAAATGATGTGGAGGGCCACATTTGGCCCCTGGGCTGTTTGACACATATGCTATAGAATATTAGCTGCTGCAGGATAAATATGGTGGAGCATTAATGCGCTGAGTTGACATAATCCATGAAACACGTTGGGGGACAAATGGAAGCGTTAAGACGAAGCACACTTGATGGTGATTGGTTCGTGTTGAGGTGTGAGCGGTGCACAACCTTCACCCTCACCTTTCACACACTTCCCTCTGGAAACAACAAACATAGACTCAGTGGAGATTAGCACAACTATATCACCGTTTCACTTTTATGTCAGGGTATAAAACGTGTGACACACCGCCAGGGAGGATGTAGCACGGAGCGCTGTTGCTGTGGAAACCATTGGGCCACATTTAATGGTGTTGATATAAACGTGTGTGTGTGTGTGTGTGTGTGTGTGTGTGTGTTCAGGTTCATCTCAGTCATTACACACTCACGTGTTGTGTGTGATCACACACATTCTTCTATTTTTGCTGAATCCTGCTGACTCACTCATCACTGTTTACACAGGAAGTGATGTCAGAGCATCTTATTGTCCGGCGCTGGTGATTGGTTAATGCAAATCAGCCCCCCCCTCACCAGAAAACAAGACATTTAGAAACGTACTGGTGTGATGGGAGTGTCACTCAATAATGGAGGGGGAACCAAATGATTCTTCAGGGTGGGGGTCATTCTCCTTCCTCCTGTCAGGAACAGAGTCATCCTCATCCTCTACCCTCATCCTTCACCATCGCCATGGCGATATCTCCATCATGGCTTCTGGCATCGTCCCCGGCGGCACTTCATTGTCCTTATTCACAAATATCTCAGCATATACACATCACACACACACACACACACACACACACACACACACACACACACACACACACACACACACACACACACACACACACACACACACACACCCTCCTCCTCTCTGCTGTCACACCATTTACAGAGAGGCCATAACCCCAATGAATGATGGGAATGCTGAGCTGGAACCTATCAACGCTTCAGACCAACAGGAACCACATATCCACCCCCCCCACCCCCCCCCAACACACACACACCAGATGACGTATCAGATACAGACTCCGGATCTTTTTTAGGAACTGTTTATTCATGTTTTCAAAACTTCCCATAGTTCTCGATCAGATCCCATCATGAAGACTTTGGGCGGAGCATCAGGGTGTTTTCACCAACCAATGAGAGCCCTTCATCCTCAGTTTGACCATATCTTTAACGATGATGTGAAAGGTTGCAAGTCTAGATTAAAAATGATTACCCAAAGTTCTCTTCTTCTACAACTGACCCTGAAGATCTCTAGAGATTTGAGCACGGAGTACCTCAACTCTCTAGTCTTGGTTAACTCCTCTGTAACATTGCATGGAGGTTGGGGACAATACCTCTGGATTGGTAGACCGGGGTGGTGGTCCCCCTTTAAATGAAAGGGGACTAGAGGATGTGCTCCAACCATAAGGCGACCGCACTCCTCAGCCTACCGGGGAGAGTCTGTTCCAGGATACTGCAGAGACGGATTAGACCAATAGTCTTGAACCGGTCGTCTTGCAAACCTCGGATCCAGGAGGAAGGATTCAGTTTTTGTCCGGGTCGTGGAACACACCAGCTCTACACTCTCCAGACAGTGCTTTAGACTTGGTGGGAGTTTGGCCAACCAGTCCATGAATGGTCTGAGGAGGCAGTGGACAGTGTCCTTTGTAGCATCTTGAGGGGAGTGCTTCGGGAGTATGGGGTTCGGGTCCCTTTGCTAAGGGTTGTCTGGTCCTTGTATGACTAAAGCTGGAGTGTGTGTGTGTGTGTGTGTGTGTGTGTGTGTGTGTGTGTGTGTGTGTGTGTGTGTGTGTGTGTGTGTTTTGTATCTTCTATCATCCCTAAATCTAAGATTAAGTCAAGTGTCAGGACGAGGAACTGGTAAACATTCACTACAGTGTGACATCTTATGCGTGCGTACACACACACACACACACACACACACACACACACACACACACACACACACACACACACACACACACACACACACACACACACACACAGATCTCCCTGTATAGGTACATGTGAATCACAGTGGGGGTTTATTAAATGTATAGAGTCATGTGTGTGTTCATGTGTGTGTTCATGTGTGTGTTTCTTATGGATGCTGTTATGATCGATTTCCTGTTGGGGGGGGTGGAACAGATTTTCTCAGTCAGCTGGTGCATGACCATGTCGTATATTGTGTGTGTGCATGAATGCCACCTCAGCTGCATATATACTATGTTAGAGCAGGAACTGAAGGCACCGTTTGAGCAGATGGTCCAGAGCAAATTATTCTTAGAATAGAAAGTCAGAGCAGCTTTTATCAGTGGTAAGAAGAAAAACTGTACAATACGTCAGGTAAAAAAAGACAACACATTCATAAACACATGAATCATCTTCTTCTTCTCCTTTGGGCTTTTCCCTTCAGGGGTCGCCACAGTGAATCAGTGTCCTCCATCTAACCCTGTCTTCTGCATCCTCTTCTCTCACACCAACTACCTTCATGTCCTCTTTCACTACATCCATAAACCTCCTCTTTGGTCTTCCTCTAGGCCTCCTGCCTGGCAGTTCAAAACTCAGCATCCTTCTACCAATATATTCACTATCTCTCCTCTGGACATGTCCAAACCATCTCAGTCTGGCCTCTCTGACTTTATCTCCAAAACCTCTAACATGTGCTGTCCCTCTGATGTACTCATTCCTGATCCTATCCTTCCTGGTCACTCCCAGAGAGAACCTCAGCATCTTCATCTCTGCTACCTCCAGCTCTGTCTCCTGTCTTTTCCTCAGTGACACTGTCTCTAGACCAAACAACATTGCTGGTCTCACCACAGTTTTGTACACCTTTCCTTTCATTTTAGCTGAAACTCTTCTATCACACATCACACCTGACACTTTTCTCCACCCGTTCCATCCTGCCTGGACACGTTTCTTCACCTCTTTTCCACACTCTCCATTGCTCTGGACTGTTGACCCTAAGTACTTAAAATCCTCCACCTTCTTGATCTCTTCTCCCTGTAACCTCACTCTTCCACTTGGGTCCCTCTCATTCACACACATGTACTCTGTCTTACTGCGGCTAACCTTCATTCCTCTCCTTTCCAGGACAAACCTCCACCTCTCTAGCTTCTCCTCCACCTCTTCCCTACTCTCACTGCAGATCACAATGTCATCTGCAAACATCATAGTCCATGGAGATTCCTGTCTAACCTGGTCTGTCAGCCTGTCCATCACCATAGCGAACAAGAAGGGGCTCAGAGCTGATCCCTGATGCAGTCCCACCTCCACCTTGAACTCCTCCGTCACACCTACAGCACACCTCACCACTGTCTTACAGTCCTCATACATGTCCTGCACCGCTCTAACATACTTCTCTGCCACTCCAGACTTCCTCATACAATACCACAGTTCCTCTCTGGGCACCCTGTCATAAGCTTTCTCCAGATCTACAAAAACACAATGCAGCTCCGTCTGGCCTTCTCTGTACTTCTCTATCAACATCCTCAGAGCAAATACTGCATCTGTAGTACTCTTTTTTTGGCATGAAACCATACTGCTGCTCACAAATGTTCACTTCTGCCCTTAGTCTAGCTTCCACTACTCTTTCCCATAACTTCATTGTATGGCTCATCAGCTTTATTCCTCTGTAGTTGCCACAACTCTGCACATCTCCCTTGTTCTTAAAAATGGGCACCAGCACACTTCTCCTCCACTCCTCAGGCATCTTCTCACTATCTAAGATCCTGTTGAACAACCCAGTCAGAAACTCTACTGCCACCTCTCCTAGACACTTCCAAACCTCTACAGGTATATCATCAGGACCGACTGCCTTTCCACTCTTCATCCTCTTCAGTGCCCTCCTCACTTCATCCTGACTAATCTTTGCTACATCCTGGTCCACAACAGTCACCTCTTCTAGTCTTAGTTCTCTCTCATTTTCCTTGTTCATCAACTCTTCAAAGTACTCTTTCCATCTTCCCATCACACTGCTGGCACCTGTCAATAGACTTCCATCTCTATCCTTAATCACCCTAACCTGCTGCACGTCCTTCCCATCTCTGTCTCTCTGTCTTGCCAACCTGTATAGATCAGTCTCTCCCTCCTTACTGTCCAACCTAGCATACAAGTCATCATAAGCTTCTTGTTTGGCCTTTGCTACCTCTACCTTCACCTTACGCTGTATCTCCCTGTACTCCTGTCTACTCTCCTCAGTCCTCTCAGTGTCCCACTTCTTCTTAGCTAACCTCTTTCTCTGTATACACTCCTGTACCTCCTCATTCCACCACCAAGTCTCCTTATCTACTTTCCTTCCAGATGACACACCAAATACTCTCCTACCTGTCTCCCTGATCATAAACACATAAACACATGAATAATGAATAGATATTAACACAGAGTGGACTCAGGATGGGTGATACTTCAAAACTGACGCGTTCTGACATCCAGGAAGTGTATTTGTGCTTCCTGTGGCAGCAGAGGGTCATTTTAGACCCACTGAGGGTAGTGATCCACCCCTCCATTCTGTCAGCACCCCCACGACCCCTCTGTTTCTGGGCCAGGCCCGATCTGGGGGCTTTTGTGTTCACAACAGATGGGTTTCTCACAAAAGGGCCCCTCCAGGCCGGTCTCATGCACACCCAATTAAATCTCAATGGCAAAGTCAGAATTGATGCACTGAGTCAGTGGTGATTGAATTAGAGGTGAGGCGTGAGGAAGACACGGGGCGACGCAAAGGATGCAGTTAGGATGCAATGAGGATGCAATGAGGATGCAGTTAGAACGCCATTTACCTGGTGTTACTGTGGGGCGGGGCAGCACACCCCCCTGTTTGGTGGGACGAGGATAGGTTAGGAGGTGGATCTGGGCAGACTCCAAACCGACTGACCAATGGCAGCTTCGTGCAGGTCTAAGGCAGGAGCTACGCTAGCAGCTGGTTAGCATCCTATGTGACCTCCCCTGATAGTTTGACGGAATTCCAAACCTGCAGATTCCACTGGATTTTCATCAAGTTAAATTGAAAATAATAAATGAAAACACCAGCTGAGACACCATCTCAGTGTATCTTCTGCATTTACCTTTGAGAACAAAAATTATACCGTTATTCAGGGAGGACAGTCATTATTGCTCAGACTAGTAATATCACAACAGTGATCATTTACCATTTAGATTTAGATATTTAGAGTTACCTTTTAGATTTGCACCCCCTCCTTCATGACACAGTTTGAATGCTCAGAAAAAACAAGTTAATCTTTTAACCCCAACCTCAATTTATAAATAAAGCAACTTAAAGCGACCAATTGGCTGAATGACTGACAGAGGTAATCAATGACGACTGATGGAGTCACTGACTTCCTGATCGACTGGATGACCTAGTGCCAACTACACAGGCAGACAGACAGACAGGCAGGCAGACAGACAACAGACAGACAGGGAGACCCATTGACTGAAAGGCTGACACTTACAAACTGACTGGCCCAATAAGGAAATGGCCAGGGGCAACGAGAATCAGAGATTCAGCTGTGAATTTAACACAGAGAGAGAGAATGGCTGACAAGCGTCTGTGATTAAGAATATATAAGCCAATAAATATTCAATGGGGACTGAAGAGTCGTGACTGAGGGGGTGGGCCCTGATGGGGTGAGGTCAGCCTGGGGAGGGAATTGTGTGACGGACCGGCGTTATACGACCAAATGATGCCTGACCTGATATCATAGTTAAATATTTGCTCTATTCAAAGCATTTTAAAATGAATGAAGGTGTTTTTCGTGTTGCAAACACCTGAAGCAGGCAAAAAGTTGCATCAGTATAAAGACCGGACTGGACAAAACAGACCCGAAGTCTGGAAACGTGACGATGTCAGTCTACAGGCCCATCTAGAAGCATGTGGAACCTCAGCCATGCTTCCATCCTTCATTCCAAGATACCGGTGAGGTTAGGCTAATTGTTAGCTGCCGTCTCTAGGCGACCAAAGTGTTCCAGTTTCCTCTTCTGCTCTAGCAGCAACGCTGAGCTTTCAGTCCCCGTCTCCTTCCCGAACAGTCCCGTTCAGTTCAGTTTGGTGTGTTCAGTGGGACATTTCTTATTATCCTGTGTTGGGCTCCAAACGAACCGAGCTGATGTTCAGAGGTGATGTAGACGCTCGTCTCTTGATGTAATAAATAGCCACATAGTGAGAGAAGGATATCTGGGTCAGCGGTTTAAGTGATTACTTTCAGGAGTGGTGTAGGAAACCCCAGATGGAGTCGAGACGCTGGTGGTAAAGATGTGGCCCCATCTCACCCCCAGTGTCAAACGCCACCGTTTTGACAAATCCCTCAGTGTCTTATCAAGATAATGTACCCTAATGTACCCGGATGGGACTCGACCTCCAACGGCAGCACAAACGGGACGATTCCAGCAGCTGTATGTTTAACAGTTACATCCAAGTGGGGACATGAGTGGGGTGGGGGTAAATGTTCTACCTTCTACATCTACCTGCGTTGCTTTCTACTGATTCCAAGGTCCCACAATCGGTAGGATTCTCCTGTCGAGCACCAGTTATTGGGTTTGGTGCCCATCCAATAATGAAACCCCTTGTTAAACAAAGGGAACCACAACCACAGTCTGTCTGTGACCAAGGCGTGACCCTGACACGCTTCTCGCTTTCATGCGTGACAGTCTGACGGTGGACGGGTTGTTGGATCAGAAGCTTTCGTGGATGAGCAGGTGTTCATGGATGATCCTGCTTCACGACCAGGAAGGCAACTGATGCAGAAGCAGAAAACATCCAGCACCATGGGAGCGTTCCAGGCTCCCACCCGTGTGTGTGTGTGTGTGTGTGTGTGTGTGTGTGTGTGTGTGTGTGTGTGTGTGTGTGAAGGATCTATGCTCTTGGTCGGCATGCATTAGTAAGATACTCTCTCCACAGTGGGAGTATTGGCAGGGCCGAGCAGATAAAGCACGAGGCGGACAGTTAGATGTATGTACTACACCCCGCAGCAGCGCGCCGTAATGGATTGCACTTCATCTGTATCGGCTGTTTGGGTAAATGTTCAGTCATGTATCGTGCGGAGGGATATTAGTGTGCATTTCTGCACGTGTTGGACGGTGTGTAATGAATGATATGTGTGACATGTGCTGTCTGGCTGGTATGCCGGGCACGTCAGGCCTGCTTAGCATCGGCCCGGCCCCTATAGAGATGGCTTATCAGCGCAGGTACATATGGAGGAACAGTTTGCCTATGCGGTCTCCTACCACCCCCTGTCAGACACAGGAAGAAATCCTTATCACGGAGCCCCCTTCCTCCCCTCTATTCTCTTCCTCCTCCCTCTCCTCTCCTTCCACTCTCTATCTCTGTCTTGTCTTGGAGATATGCTAATCGCTGTGTAAGTATATCCTGTCAAATAATTACCATATATTAAGCTCTACTCATCTTGGCATAATTTCCCCTCCGCATAATCATATTTGCGCTTCTTCCATCGGAAAAGGCAGCGGACAGAAGGAACTTACCTTTAGGCAAGTTAATCTTCATTGATTGAATATCAGACTCATCAATGTGTTAACAGAATTTTTGTGTGCAAAATGAGAATCTGCTGGTTTACGTGTGTTTTCAATGGGCTGATTAAATACAGGCAGAAAGTACTGTCCCCTTTCTGTACTTGTAAGAACTATTTACACACAATACACTCTATTTGTTAAAGTATACAGTGTATATACTGATCAATGAGAAAATTCTATAGCCGTTATATATCCCCACCTCTATATGTGAATAAGCTCACTTGAAAACCTCACGCTGTCACCTTGCAGCGTCTACCTGGAAGTTGGGGCCGCTAGCCGAGTTAGCTCCGGCATTCACTTTTGTCCATGTCTCTCACTTACGGATATACAGTGTGTATATATATATATATATATATATATATATATATATATATATATATATATATATACACACACACAGTCAACCCTAGGTTTTCGAACGCTTCTGTTCTCAACCAATTGGGTTTTCGACCAGAAAATCCGAGAATTTTACGTCTCTGAACTCGACCAAAATTCGACTCTCGACCAAACCGAAAGAAGCTGAGCGTACCTGAACGCGACTCACTCGGGAGGCGAGCGAACTCGAAAGGCCCAGGATGTTTCCTCCGTAGCGCATTCGTGTTCAAAGTTCGATAGGATATCTTTTATTAAAATAAAACACAGTGTCTATTTCTACCCTTTTTTATTCATAGTAAACAGTATACAGTGTAGTTTATGGTGTAAAATAGTAAAAAAAAAAACTTTGAAAAAGTTGTTTTTAGACTTGGAACGGATTAAAATTATTTGCATTAATTATAATGGGAAAAATAGTTTCGGATTTCAAACAACTTGCTTTTCGAACAGCCTTCTGGAACGGATTATGTTCGAAAACCTCTACTTACGAAATTAATTGGTTCTGGAAGAATTGGTTCTGGAGAAAGACGCGTTCTCCATGCAAATGCCCCAATCCGTTCCAACCCCCCATAAATTCAGACATAAATGTTTTATAAAGCATAAAAATGCATCAAAACATGTAACAAATACATGTTACAATTATATTATTACACAATACATGAGAGTTGTGCATAACGTAAGAAACAAAGAATAGAGTAAAGAATAAAAATGATGGTCATTAACCTTTTAACTGCTGTCCTCATTGTTTTTTGCCCTCTTTGGTTCATGCGCTCCTGCCTCACCATGAACAACAGAGTGAATTCCAGTCCTCCTTCTGAACTTCTCCAACCACCCACGCCATGCCTTAAACTCCTTAAACTTCCTTTAGTTTTAATAACGTGGTGATTGTAGATGCATTACGGACATATTCTTTGGTGAAATCAACCAAACGCATCCCTTTTTCATGCTTTTCTATCATCTCTTGCTTTGTTTGTACGGACAAAAAAACTCTTTTCTTCGTCTTTTCTTTTCCTCTTTTCTCCGTCACTTTCTTGGGGTCCATAGTGAATACTCTAAAAGTTAATATATTTACGTAAAACTATCAGAACACCTCACGGGTCGAGGGCCGAATGACGAGGACGCTGCATAGACACCTATCTAGCTCCACACAGAGGTCCCTCTGAGCCAATGGGATGCCAGGATGCTAGGTAACAGCCAATGGCAGAGCAGCTATGAGAATGTTGCGTTCAGGAACCTGTGGGAGCTGCGAGTATCAGCCCATACTGTATTTTTACCTTTCGTAAGTCGAAATTTCTTTGGTAACTAGAGGTCGGTATGTAAACAGCGCCGAGGCACCGCTGGGGCTATTTTGTCTTCGAGGGAATTTTTCAAGCGGCGTCTGGAGCTTCAGAGGCAGACTGAGACGTTCTTATTCTCCTCCGACGTTCGACTGGACGGTACCGACGGGAACACCGAATGGTTTCCACTGCCCCACCGCTAAGACATTCAGACGCGAGTCAGGACGACCAGAAGTGAGACAAATCAACAATATCTCAACAAAAAACCTGATCTAAGTTTATCCTGACTATAAAAGAAATGGAAGACTTGGAGAAATTTAAGTAAAACTAAGATAGAAAGTAAAATGACCTGCTTGGGTGAGAAAAAAGAACAAAACAAACAAACTGGTAGCCTTGCAAAAAAAGAAGTACCTAGACTCATAAAATGGAGGACCAAACAGACTTTTAACCATTTTCATTCCAAGACTACAAATCCTATGATCTTTAAACTGACATTGATCCTGACTCTTATCTGTCAAATAATTCAAATATGAATTGCAAATATTGCTCCGAAGATGAAGTTAATGTACTGACTGATCAATTTTCTTTGATTCACTTCAACAGCCGGAGCCTCTATAAAAATATGGACAAAATGAAGGACTACCTAAATAATTTCGATTTTAAATTCAGTATTGTAGCCGTTTCAGAGACTTGGCTTTGTGAAAGTAAAGATTTGAATGATAGCTTAGAAGATTTTGAATTATTTAAGCAAAATAGGAATAACAAAATTGGGGGAGGAGTTGCTCTATTGGTCAAACAGGGTATACAGTGTGAAGTCATGGAAACAATGACTTTTTCGGGTGATGACCTAATGGAATGTGTAACAGTTGAAATAAGAGATGAAAAGGCAAAGAAATTTATAATGATTACTTGTATTTATAGGACTCCTGGATCATGCATTGATGAATTCAACAAAAAAAGCTCAGAGTTGTATTCTAAAATCAAAAACAGAAATCTGCTGGTATATGGGGATTTTAATATTGATTTGCTTAAATCGTCTGAACATGTAAAAACAACAGATTTTGTTAATAATTTATTCAGTATGGGGATGTACCCTTTAATATCTAAACCAAGTAGAATAACCAGCAGCAGTGCAACTTTGATTGATAACATCTTTGTTAATCTAATTGACCAAAAATTTAAGAGTGGATTATTGCTGACAGATATAAGTGGTCATTTGCCAGTTTTTGTCATATTTGAATTTAATTTAAAGATAAAGAAAGGAGAAGTTTATAAGTTACAGAGAATAAAACATCCCAATGCAATGGAAGCTTTTAAAGCAGCACTCAGTGATCATGACTGGAGTGAGGTTTATGTGGAAGACACTAATGACTCATATCACTTATTTCTGGACACATTTATGTTGATTTATGATTATTATTGTCCAATTAAGAAAATTAAAGTGAAACACAAAAGCAGACAGAATAAATGGATGACAAGTGAACACGTGGAAAAATCATGCAGAAAGAAAAAAATGCTATATAAAAAAGTTCATTCATTTTCCAACAGCAGAAAATGAAAGAAAGTACAAAACAATATAGAAACCAACTGACATCAATTATTAGAGAACAGAGACAGAATTACTACAGTCTGCAACTCCAAAGGGTTAAAACAAATATTAGGGCAACTTGGTCAGTTATTAAGGAAGTGATCGACCGACACAACCCTAAACATCCCTTAAAACAAATAACAAATAAAGGTAATCAGTGATGAAAAAATGAAATTGCCACTGAATTTAATGATTTTTTTTTGTTAATGTAGGCCCAAGTCTAGCAAGGCAAATACCACAATCACAGGCTGTAAATGAAAATCTTGGCATTGACAAGAATCCAAAGTCCATGTATGTTGGGCCAGTGTGTGAGAGTGATGTGTTAGAGGTAGTCAGAACATGTAAGAGCAAGAAATCTACAGACAGTAATAATATAGATATGTCACTGATTACAGAGGTGATCCACTCTGTAGTTCAGCCTCTGACCTACATTTATAACAGTTCTTTTAAAAATGGAATATTCCCTTATAAAATGAAGCTGGCTAAAGTCCTGCCAATCTATAAAGATGGGGACAAACAACAAGTAAAAAATCTTCAGGCCGGTTTCTTTACTAGATCAATTTTCAAAAATATTAGAAAAATGTTCATCCATCAACTAGACAGTTTTTTGGAAAAATCTAACATTTTGTGTGACCAACAGTATGGATTCCGCAACAATAGATCAACATCCCTCACAGTAATGGATTTTATTGAAAATGTATCAAAGAAAGATAACAAAGAAAACACAATTGGAATTTTTTTTATTGATTTACGTAAAGCGTTCGATACTATTGACCATCATTTACTTTTACAGAAATGCGACTGCTATGGGATCAGAGGAGTTGTAAATTGTTGGTTGAAAAGTTATTTAAAAAACAGACGTCAATATGGAGAAATCAATGGAATAGCATCACGACGGAAAAAGATCACCTGTGGAATACCCCACGGCTCTGTCTGGGGGCCTAAGTTATTCATTCTGTATCTAAATGACATACGCAAAGTTTCTGAAAATTTAAAACTGGTCATTTTTGCAGATGAGACTAATTTGAGTTGCTCAGGACCAAACATTTCTCAGTTAATTTCCCAGGTGGAGTCAGAGCTGATAAAATTTTAAAAATGTTTTGATTTAAATGAGTTATCTTTAAATGAGAAAAAGAACAAATCCATGATTTTTGCATACAACAAGTCAAACACAGACGTCAAACTGAGTTGGAATGGGATTGAAATTGAAAGGGTTTATGAAACAAGGTTTCTGGGAGGTGATCAGAGATCATCAGATCTGCTGAAAGCAACATACAGCTGTATACAGTATATCAGGAATAAATGATCAAAGATACTAGGTATATTGTATAAAACTAAATACATATTGAATAAGAAATGTCTACACATATTGTACTCGTCACTTTTGCTTCCGTATCTTTCCTGCTGCTGTGAAATCTAGGGAAACACATGTAAAACATATTTAGATCCTCTCATTAAATGGCAAAAAAAAGGTCAATAAGACTAATTAATAAAGTAAAGTTTCATGATCACACTAATGACCTTTTCAGAAAATCAAAACTATTGAAATTTGTTGATATTGTAAAGTTAAATATGTTAGAAATTGTATATCCTATTGTAAATAAAGACATTCCTACAACCATACAATCCTTTCACAAACCAAGAAAAAGCACATATAACCTCTGAGGTCTACTACAATTTGAATCTGTTAAAATAAGAACAAATGTCAGGCAAAGATGTGTGTCTGTACAAGGAGTGAAACTCTGGAATAATTTGGAAGATGAAATTAAATTGATAAAAATTTTGTCTAAATTCAAGAAAAAAATTAAATATGAGTTAATTAATGGTTATAAATGTTTTGTAAATTTGATGAGTTGAAGTTAATGGATAGTGGGGAATAATTCAATTATATGAATGTTGTTAAAAACCAAAATAATGTTGATGTTGTTGCTGTGATTAAGTTATGTTAACCAGGGGGGGGTTATATAAGCTGTTTGCTTCAGCCCAGTTCCTTTTTTGGTTACTGTTATTACAATTGAAATATGTTTTGTTTTTGTTTTTTTTTTTTTAAATGTGAAATATGAACAAACAAAATAAATTTCTTTCATTCATTCAATATTTTCCTGTTGAGGCGTTTCGTAAGTAGAAAATTTCATATGAAGAGACATTCGTAAGTGGAGGTACCACTGTATAGATGGATGGATGGATGGATGGATGGATGGATGGATAGATAGATCTGTCCCCAGAACTGTCTCCACAGAGTCCAGGCTCAGCCTGACCACTGAGCCCACTCTGCGGATGAGTCTGTTAAGACGGTCCATATCTCTTTTCCTGGCCCCCCCACCCCAACACACAATGGCGTATGACAGCACACTGGAGACTACGGACTGATAGAACATGAGAAGGAGCTTAGGACAGATGTTGAAGGAGGCCAGCCTCCTCAGGAAGTACATCCTGCTCTGCCCCTTCTTGTACACACAGTCCGAGTTGAGTGACCAGTCCAGTCTGCTGTCTAGCTGCAGTCCCAGGTACTTATAGTTTCCTACCACCTCCACCTCACTGCCCTCGATGATCACTGGCTCTGGAGAGGGAGGTGCCCGCCGGAAATCCAGCACCATCTCCTTCGTCTTGGAGACGTTGAGCTGGAGCTGGAGCTGGTTCTGCTGGCACCACTCCACGAAGTCAGCCACCAATGCCCTGTACCCCCCCTCATCACCTTCCAGGATACATGCCACAATCGCAGTGTCATCGGAGTACTTCTGTATGTGGCATGTATCCCAGGGGTGCTTGAAGTCCGATGTGTAGAGGGTGAAGAGAATGGGGGACAGCACGGTCCCCTGTGGCGCCCCCATGCTGCTTGTCACCATAGAAGACAAACAGTCCCCCATACGGACGTACTGGGGTCTGTCCGTTAGGTAGTCCGTGATTAGCTCACGAGGTTGGGGTCCACAGCCATGGAGGTCAGCTTGTCCTGCAGGAGCCAGGGCTGGATGGTGTTGAAGGCACTCGAAAAGTCAAAGAAGAGCACCCTGACGGCACAGCCCCCGGTGTCCAGGTAGGAGAGCACACGGTGGAGGAGGTACAAGACAGTGTCGTCAACCCCAACCTTGGCCTGATAGGCGAACTGGAGAGGGTCCATTGCACCCTTCACCTGTGGATGCATGAGCTCCAGGACCAGTCGCTCTAGGGTCTTCATTACGTGGGAGGTAAGAGCGACCGGTCGGCGGTTGTTGAGCTCAGTAGGGCGTCTTTTCTTGGGTACAGGGACAATGCAGGAGGTCTTCCACAGTGACGGGACCCTCCCCAGCCGCAGACTGAGGTTGAACAATCGCTGCAGGGGGTCCCCCAGTTCCGATGCACAGGCTCGGAGGAGTGTTGGGGAGACCTTATCCGGTCCAGCCGCCTTATAGGGATGGAGCCTCCTCAGCGTTGTCGTCACCAGGTCTGCAGTGATGACGGTCTCGGTCGTGGTGGGAGCAGGAGGTCGTGACGAGGTTGGAAGTCCAGTAGTTGAGGTGGGGCTGTTGAGCTTCGCAGTTCTAGGAGTGGGCTTGGGAGAAGTGGCAGGGGCAGGGGCAGGGGTGAAAGGAGAGGAAGCACAGGAGGAGGGAGCATCAGTGGAGCAGTCTGCAGGGCCGGGAGAGGCCTGTGACGAGGAGCTGGGAGTGGTGGGGGAGCTGAACCGATTGAAAAAGCTGTTTAGTTCATTCGCTCATTCACTGTTCCCCTCCAAAGTGATGGTTCTCATCCCATTCCAGACCTCCCGCACCTGGTTGCACCCCAGCTGCTTCTCCAGCTTCCTCCCGTACGCCTCCTTGGCCTCCCTCAGGCAGAGTCTCACTTCCTGCTGGGCCTTCCTCATCTCCTCCTCGTTCTTGCTCCTGAACGCCCGCTTCTTCCTGTTCAGGACAGCCTTGACCTCCTCTGTTACCCAGGGT